>MU766759.1:62490-98996 GCA_026770625.1 Nicotiana glauca
ACATCTCAATACATTCTCCTAACAAGTCCTTGGGCAATCCACTCGGACTCAATGGTGGGATCAATCCCTACTTACATGCCTCAAATTCGCGGATTATGGCATCAAGGTTGCCATTGTTGAGAATACGACTTAGAGAGAAAATTAGCTCTCTAACTTGAGCTCTATTGCACGATTGGAGTATCAAAGAAAGGTGAAATTCCTAAATGTCCAAATAGCCTCAACCTTATAGATGTGGTCGACAGCACACCGATAAGAAGGACTCTACTAGACACGGCTCCGAGACATCCTAGGATACTTTAAAACCTTAGGCTCTGATACCAAGTTTGTCAGGCCCCTTATTCGAGGGACATGACCGGCGCTCAACTGGGTATCCCCAGTCAAGCGGACCTGGGTGCATTTTCTATCCCACGTGTTACCCCGCATTTTCATTACCTATTAACCAAGTGAAATATCCATTTATAAGAGATGGACTCCATTAAACAAACTCTACAAACCTATCAATAACAATTTCCATTTCATTTTTTTTACCATAATACAAGTATTCCAAGTTTTATACATCATTGCCAAACATCAATATTTATCTTTTAAATTCCCATGCCCGAAACTACCCACAACCTGTCTACGGAGCCTCTAAATACAATTGAAGAATAATATGGAAATGCCGGCAACAAGGCTACGACTATACCTTATACAAACATCAAAACAAGATCCCAAACAGAAGTGGCATGAGCCACATAGGGCCCCGAATGGAAAGGGGCTCGCCGAATCAGCTGACGGGAAGTGATGAGGAGCTACGATCGNTAGGTAACAGTAATAGAAACAAAAATCAAATGCACAAAAAAGAAGGAACAATCAAGCCAAACAAGTTTACAATCTCTCCTTTTTCCCTTCAACATTTCCGCATCAATGATTTCACAATTTGATACACTAGTAGAGAACAGTAATAGAAGCAGCAACCAAACACACATGAAAGGAACAATCAAGCCAAACAAGTTTACAAACTCTCCTGTTTCCCCTTCCATATTTTCACCTCAATGATTTCACAAGTTGCTCATATTTCGTTTCAATAGTGATTTCGATCACTTTCTACCCTTATTACCTCGACCACCCTTATCACCACAACCCAAACCTTATTTCTCCGTGTCGCGGTGCACAACTCGATCCCACCGTACAATTTCAATTCACAAACAACACAACAACAATAAACAATTCACAAAGATCAACAACGATACTTCTCAAGAAATAGCAACAATAATATTACAAGTGTTTCCATAACCATCAATACTATTTTCCACCATTTTCAAAAATTCATATGCAATTTAAGTCACCACAATAATTATCCACAATAAGCCAAGCATGTTACTTCCACGGTTGTTCCAATTGCATCATTTACGGTTTCCTTCCATCATTTGTTTCTCAACTCTTACCACATAACACTTTGACAATCATGCATTTAGTTTATTGCTAATTATTTGCACCATTATATCTGAAGACTTAACCACAAACACTCATATCAAACCAATCACAAGAATTTCACAAATAGTCCACATAGATATCACACACCAAATAGTCGTACATCAAACAAGGTGACTTTACAAAGGTCAAAGTTAGCCATACATACCGTTCTTGAGCTTTCCTTTAATTACTACGATATTCCGGAAACTATAGCAACTTCAATCTATTTTGAGACATAACAAAATTAACACAAATTAGGAAGGTATTCATGGTTTCAGCTCATTTGAGCATTTTATCAAACACTAGTTGAGCATCTTAATTATTAACTCTCTTTTACAAGGTTCCTTCATTCTACTACCAAATCTTTACTCAATTAAGTTCAATAATCTCCCCATAAACCTAAGTTGTGCATGCATGAATACAAAATACTAATACACCCAAGAATCAAACCTCAATAACCCATCTTATAACCCAAACTTGAAATTAAAGTCTAGGGTATAGAACCTTACCTCTTAGATGAAGAACTTGCGGTTGGGTTCTTTGATTCTTAAAGGTTGATGCATGATTATGAAGCTAGCCCTCTCCTTTATCTCTCTATATGCTCTTCCCTCTCTCTAAAATCAATAAGAAATGACCCCAAAATGAACCCCAAAGCCTATATATTGAAATGGGGTCGGGTTATAAATATTAGAAAATTAACCCTCCGATGTCAACTCTGCTATAACAGAATGGACCGCAGAATGAACATGCGGGCCGCAGAATATGCCGCAAAATCGGTGCCCGAAACTGGGCTATACTGGTTCAATTTGCGGTTTGATTTGCGACCGCAGATTAAAAATGTGGACCGCATAATTGACATTGAGATCGCAGATCTGACATGACAAAGGATCACATTTTCCATCCTTTGGTAATTTGATCATAACTTTGTGTATGAATGTCCAAATGATGAACGGTTTGAAGCGTTGGAAACTAGACTCAAAGAACTTTCATTTGATATACTATTCGCCACATAAAACCTTATACATATATAGATATGCTCATATAAAATAGAGCCTTGTGCGAATCCATTTGGAATTTTAGCCTATTACAAAAATTTTCCCATTTGGCATACACTTAGGCTTCCATTTGGACCTCACATCACTTACCATAAGACTTATACTCATATTTAACAAGTATAATTGATGTCCACCATGTTAATAGCACATAAAATATAATAATTAGCCTACGTAGCACCACGAAATCCTAGATTACTTAGCGAATTTTTTCAGGGCCTTAGAAGTTCAAGAGGTGTTAGAAGTGGGGGCGGATCTCCAAAGAGAGGGGATTCCATTGAGAAGGGACTGTCGAGAGATTTGTAGGCGCCTTGATGAAACTTTTTGAGGTCGTTGATTCGGTAGTAGGCTTAGGTTATGTTATTTTTTCCCGTTGTTTTCCCTACCTGTGTATGGTGCTTTTATTTTGGTATATTTAGAGGGAGAAAATGTTGTGACTTTATCCCCCTAATCGGTGAGAGCTTTGAATCTGCAGTGTAGCTTGTCAGCCCGTTCGGGCTGGTTGATGCGGCCTTCATCGAGAGTTGCTGCGGGGGTCTCGTACCTTCGGGCATTTGCTATTTTTCAACTATTTTGGGATATTTTCTCCAAGTCACGTTACAATTCAAGCTATAATCGATCCTTAAGTTTCCATGATTCCTTGATCGGTGATGGTGGCATGTATGCCGCGCCTTTAGGCATTTTGCAATTTCTCCGGAGCCAGCCTCTGAGTTGGGTATCCGACTCGAGCTTAATATACTCTCGAGTTCTGCACTTGTTTGGGGTGGAGAGAATGGCCTTTATGCTGTGCTCTTAGGCATGTTATAATTTTTAGGTCCAGTCTCTGAGTCACGTTGCTACTCGAGTTGTAATCGACCATCAAATCTTACCTAATTTTCCAGTCGGCGATAGTGGCATTTATGATGTGCCCTTTAGGCATGTTAGAATTTTTTTGGGTCTAATCTCCGAATTATGCTGCGACTCAAGCTTTAATCGAACCTTAAATCTTATTGAGATTTTGGCCGGTGAAAGTGGCATTTATGGTGTGCCTTAGGCATATTGCAATTTTTAGGTCCAGTCTCCGAGTCATATTGCAACTCGAGCTATAATCGACCCTCATATTTTCTTGAGTTTTCGGCCAGCGATGGTGGATTTTCTGTCATTTGGTCATTGAGAACTTTTAATATGTGGACTGTAGGCTTGCATAGTTAACTATTTTGGATCTGATCACCAAGTCAGGTTACAATTCGAGCTCGCTTTAATCCTCAAGTTGTCAATTTTCAAGCAAGCGACAATGGCTCTGACGCTGCACGGTCGTAGAGACCTTTTACGTTTTATGGTCATAGAGACCTTTTAATATAAGGCCAGTAGGTTTGCTTAGCTGGCGACAATGGCTCTTAAGCTGTTTTCCCCCATGGCTTTTTCTAGGCTTTGTTTCTTGCTCGTTAAGGTCTTTTTGTATATTTTTGCCTGACTTGTCGTCGGTTCTAAAAGAACCTCAATTTCATGTCATAGTCAGCAATGTTTTGATCGCCTCATAAGGTTCATAGCTCATAGGTCGAGTAGATCGACACTGTTGTGATTTCGGTGCCGACGTGGTCGGGACTCATTTTTTGCCTGTTGAGGGAAGCATATTTTTTAACTGGTTCTTTTCGAAGTAGATTCAGAGGATTTTTAGCGACAATCGGGCATCCCCGAAGAACGTTATTTGAGCTATATCAGCCATTTTGATTGTAGTCATATGAGTTTGGCCGTGGCCATTTTTGATCCCGAGCGATAGTTTTAGGTGTCTACACCGAGGGTATGCCCTTTAAGGATTCTTACAAATGCAATGTATAGCCTAAACTACAGTATTTTTCATGCATGTTGAGGTCTTACAATTTGACATGGCTATTGAGGTCTTACAGTTTGTGGAGAATAGATCTGGTTATACCAAGGCTGCCCGCCAGGGTCTTACAATTTTGGATTTTCCAGTGCATGGCGATTGGCATTAATTTCTCCGAGACACTGAGTTTTGCTTAAGCTTGAAGACAGCTTTTTGCGAACCCGAAGTTGTATCGCAAGGGCTTCGTGAGCCCGGAACTCCGACCTTGGGGTAGGGTGGATGCTGAATAATTTTAAGTCTCCTAGTATCTCGGGAAGTATTTGATGGAGATGCCTTTGTCGTGAATATGCAAAAATTAGCCTCTTCCGAAGTAAGAAACACCAAAAGATATTCTTTACTTCTTACCGTAAATATAGGTCGTGGATACATACTGCTCTGTTGCTGCGAGCTTAGCCCGCGAGGGTATGGCTTTTCGTATCGCTTGGCCCGATGCATTGCCTCCTATCAGAGTCTCATTTGTCATCTTTTCTAAAGTTGGACTCGTTGTAAAAGAAATCATATAGGTTCGGATGGTACAGACGCCGCCTTGTTAGAAAATCCTATCGGCAAGAAACCTATTTTGGAACAAAAAGAGAGGGGTCGAGAGAGGAAAAAGGGGTGTTTTGCTCGAGGGATCCTGTGGGGTTCCATGATCGGATACCCTAACAGTAATACCGCTTGAGTATTGACACAGTCTAGTTGCTCGGGAGTTGTTCGCCTTCCATGGTGCCGATCTTGTAGGAGCCTTTACCAACTATCCCGAGGATACGGTACGACCCTTCCCAATTCTGACCTAGCTTTCCTTCATTTGCATTTCAGGTGTTGAGAGTAACCTTCCTTAGGACCAAATCTTCAATTCCAAAATATCAGAGGTTAGTTCTCCTATTGTAGTACCTTTCAATTTTCTTCTTCCGGGCGGCCATTGGGATTAGTGAGGCCTCTCGTCTTTCATCGAGCTATTCGTGGGCTATTGCAATGGCCTCGTGATTAGACTCTTTGCCGGCGTGCCAAAATCTGGCGCTTGGTTCTCCGACCTCTACCGGTATTAGCGCTTCAACACCATATACTATAGACTAATGTGTTTCCCCCGTGCTTGATTTTGGGGTCGTATGGTATGCCTACAGTTCCTTGGGCAGTGTTTCTCACAATTTCCCTTTTGCGCTTTCTAGCTTTTTTCTTCAGGTTTTGAATGATGGCTTTATTCATAGATTCGGCCTCGTCGTTTTTTCATGGATGGTATGGCATTGAAAGGATTCTTTTGATTTTGTTGTCCTCCAGGAACTCTGTTACCTTGCTTCCAATGAATTGCCTCCCATTGTCGCATGTTATTTCGGACGTGATACCGAACCGGCATATGACGTGTTCCATATAAAGTTGATGACTTCCTTCTCTCTAATTGATTTGAAGGCATACGCTTCTACCCATTTCGAAAAGTAATTAGTCACAAACAAAATAAACTGAGCTTTACATGGTGCCATTGGCAAAGGGCCGATGATGTCCAATCCCAATTTCATAAATGGCCACGGTGATAAAACAGAGTGTAGCTGTTTGCCAGGTTGGTAAATCAGGGGGGCAAATCTCTGGCATTTGTCGCAACCCCGAACAAATTCCTTGGCATCTTTTTCCATGATTTCCCAATAGTAACCTGCTCTGATCACCTTTTGAACTAGGGAGTCTGCCCAAGAATGGTTTCCACATGTGCCCTCATGGATCTCTCGGAGCACGTAGTCTGTATTTCCCAGTCCTAGACATACTTCCAGGGGGCCATCGAACGTTCTCCTATACAGGAACCCATTTTCATCTAGCGAGAACCAGCCCGCTTTAGTTCGTAAGGCCCTCGATTCTTTTGGATCGGCAGGCAGTTTCCCGTCCTTCAGATAAACAATATATTTGTTCTCCAATTCCATGTTAGATTGGTAGAGTTCATTTCTGCATGACCTTTCTTGACCATGGACTTAATTATTTGGACAACGACTCTGGTGAGCAGGTCTTCCTCCTCAGCGGACGACCCTAGGTTGGCCAGGGCATCGGCCTCGCTGTTCTACTCTCGGGGCATATGGTCTAAGTCCATTTTTTGAAGCGGTGCAACGTGACTTAGATCTTATCCAGATACCTCTGCTTCCTGTCTTCTCGTGCATCGTAGCTCACGTTTACTTGACTTACCACGAGCAACTAATCACATTTTCCCTTGATGAACTCGGCCCCCGTCTTTGGCCAGTTCCAAATCTACAATCATTACCTCATACTTGGCCTCGTTGTTTGTCAGCTTTGTGGTTTTGATGGACTGTCGGATTACGCCGTCGATGGGAGGCTGTAGGACTATACTAACTCTAGATCCTCTGATGTTTTTGGCACCATCCGTGAACAGGGTCCATACCCCAAACAACGTGTCTGATTTAAGTAAAAGCTCCATTTCTACCTCGGGAACGAGAGATGGCCAAACACCAGCCATGAAATCTGCCAGGATTTGAGATTTGATGGCCGTTCGAGGTTGATACTCAATATCGTATCCTCCGAGTTCAATGGCCCATTTGAATAGTCGACTCCTTAATTCACATTTGTGAAGTATGCTTCGGAGAGGGTAAGTTGATAGGACACAAATGCGGTGGCATTGAAAGTGAGGCTTCAACTTGCTCGAGGTTCTTATCAGTATGAGCGCAAATTTTTCTAGATGGGGGTACCGATTTTTGGCATCCCCTAAGGTTCGGCTTACATAATACACCAGGAATTGCGTACCCCGCTCTTCACAGACTAATACACCGCTTACCGCTATTTCGGACACAGCCAGGTACAACTATAGTGTTTCATCCTCTTTGGGCATGTGCAGCAAAGGAGGGCTGGATAAGTACCGTTTTAGTTCTTCCATGGCGTGATTGGTCCATATTTATCTACCATTACTCGATGACATTTTCGAGGAAGTCAATCTGCTTTTAGGCGAATGATCAGTTGGATAGCTTTACATATAATTCATGATCTCGCAGTCAGGCTAGGACCTTCTGCAGCCACTCCAGGTGTTCCTCCAATATTTTGTTATATGCCACAATGTAGTCCAAGTAGTCCACTACAAAATGCTCAATTAACTCTAGGAACCCTCGGTTCATCTAGGTGTAAAATGTGGCTGGAGAATTAGTCAAACCGAATGGCATGACCAGGAAGTCGTATGACCTATATCTTGTCACGCATGTCATCTTGTGTTTATCTCCCTCATCAGTTTGGACTTTTTTGTTACCTGTTTTCAAGTCTATTTTGGTGAACATTGTAGCACTACTCAATCTATTGAACAAGTATTCCATTAGCAGGATAAGGTACTTTGTTTTCATGGTGATTTTTTTACGGCCCGATAATCCACAAAGTGTTGTAGGGTGCCATCCTATTTCTTTTGGAATAGCACAAAAGACCCGTATGGGGACATGGAGGGCACAATGTTTCAAGCATTTCCTTCAAGTATCTCCGAATATTGGTGTGTTCGGATTGTTACATTCGGTAAGCCTGGTAGGTGGCTTCACACCTGGCACCAACTCAATCTTATGGTCCACAGTGCGCCAAGTGGGAGTCGACTTGGCATGTCTTCTGGAATGAGATATTCAAACTCTTTTAGCAGCTCTTTTATGGGTGCAGAAATGTCACCCAAAGAGCATTCTATATCTTCAATACAGATGGTAGGCAGCAGCGTAGGTTCATGTCTTTTGACTACCTTCTTTAACTGCAGGACTGAGATGTTCTTAGTAGCTATATTTATGGTTATGCATGGGAAAATGTAGGGCTCAGTCCCATTTTCTCCCATCTTCAGTAGCATGTCGGCATAAGGTACAGGAATGGTATTGGTTTGCCTCATGAATTCCAACACCACTATTAGCCCGAAGACATCTATGATGACCATGCACAAGTTGAATGTTTATTCACAAGGACCAAGCTTCACGGGAACTCTTTTGGTTATTCCACCCACTGGTTGAGGCACGAGTTGATAGCTTTGATACGGCTTCTGCACTTTCACATAGCTAGACCAAGGCGTTCTACCTAAATTAAGGCTAAGTAGTTGTGAGTAGAGGCCATGTATATCATCGCCCAGATGAGCTTTCCATTTGCTTTCACCTCAAGGTCTTCTATTGGTTAAGAGGAGGCCGTCATCTGCCTTCTTTTTTCCTTACTTGGTGGCTGATCATGGGTCATTTTTCTTATGGATACCAACACTGTTTCTAATAAGACCTCGTAAATAGAGACAACAAGTACATTGAAGGCACCTATTAGTTATATATGGTAAACATCATCTGTGTCGTCATCCTTCCCATCATCAAAAGTTTGATGGAAATTATCTATTCATATGAACATTTATTGTGGCCCATCACAATGATGGCATCCTGAAGGGGGCTTCCTCCCCCGATCATTATTATGAGATGCATCACTATTGCTGCTTGAGGAAGTATTCTTAGATTCGGCTGTAATCTGACTTCTCCACTTCTACCAGGGCTAGCATTGCTAGGCTAGTCCCCTTTGTATCCTCCACGGACAGGAGGTTGAGGCTTATCCTTCCAAGCTTCCACTGATAGTCCTCAAGGCATTCCGCTGCTTGGATCTCCTTGTGTAAAGTGTCTAACTTTTGTCATTGCAGCTCCGTATGGGCATAAGGTTTCAATCCTTCTAGGAACGTGAAGAGTTTTTATTTGTTACCTATATCCCTTATGTTCAGCATGAGCGAGGAGAATTCCCGCACGTAATCCCACACTTAATTGGTCTGGCCGAGCTCCCGTAGCTTTCTCTGTGCATTATACTCAATTTTTTTGGGGAAGAACTGTAGACATATGGTTGCCTTCATTTTTGCACATATCTCGAGAGCATCTTCACTAGCCCTGATGGCTTTATATGGCAGCAGTTACTACCTTTTTTGCTTCTTCTAAATCCTATGCAGCATCGAAGTATTGTTCGATGTTGAAGACGAAGTTTTCCACTTCCCTGCCATTCCGTGCTCCATTGTATGGTTTTGGCTCAAGAATCTTCAACTTTTGTGGCACAATGGCGAGGTTCACAACACCCCCGATCTGTTTTCTGCCTCCTCGAAGTAGGCCTTGTACCGTAGTATTGACAACACTGAGCTGGCTTGTCAAGTTTTCTAGGGTTTGTTGCATGGCAGTTACCTTGTCTTCCTCTTTTTCACTATAGACTAAATCCCTAGTCCGTTCGTGTTAGAGGCCCTCAAATTTATCAAAAATTTTGATTGCCTCACTGCAAGTCTTCCTCGGTCTCCTTTAGAGTCACGATTGATGTTTGTGATGTCACCTTTGGCCTGCCGTATCATGCGGTCTAGGTGGTCCAACCGTTGCACTAGACTGGTTTTTATATTAGGCATAGTATTCATGATGATCCATAATACGTCAACCATATCTTCAAGGACCACAATGTGGTCCCCATGATTCACCATGGTCGAAAATAGTAATAATTGTGATGTGTTCCCTCGTCTGTTGTCGAGCCTAGGCTATAATACGAACTCTTACACAGATCCTTTCTGCGATTCCTCAGAAGGGAGATGTAACGCTAAGAAATCGATGTTCGTGTAGTTACTATTTGCCAACTAGGGTCCCTTAGTACTCTAGACGAGATTGTCAATGCCGCATAAGAAAATCAATGTTAAAAGCGCTCGAGAGAACAGAAAAGAAAATTTAAAAGAAAGCGTGATTGTTTTAATGAAATAAAAAAGCAACACAGTGTCGAAGAGGAGAGACAGCAGTAGAAATAATTATTTGCTTGCTTGATCACCCTAATGATACTTTAAAAAAATTTAAACTAAAGTTATATGAATTTACCTTACTATGATAGAGAGACATAATGAAACTACATAAAGTAAAACTACTCTTTATTTCTAATTAAAAGGACTTCGATTCCTACATGGTAGTATCGTGCCCCTTTTTTCTCGCGAAATCGGGTTTATGATATTTGGTTGGGACAACTTTTTCCTTTTGGAAAAGGGCTTTTGCAATTTTGAAAAATCGCCACCTAACTATTTTAAGGTATGTTAAGGAACCTATGGGTTTCAACTACGACTACGTTTGATAACTAGAGATAGAGTAAGGGCTTTAAGTTATCTCGAGGGGAAGGTGTTAGGCACCCCTAAGGATCCACTAGTTTTGTTCCCGGTCTGATAGTTTTTTTGATTTTGCGCAATTAATATGTAAACAGAATAAGGCTCCAATAATAGGGGATTTGGAATTTAAATACACAAGTGTTAGAAAAAAAACAAAAGCAAGATTTGAAAAAGAGTTATAATCTAAGCATGTTTGTAAGTGTAAAAAGGTCCTAGGTTTGTTTGTATATGGATCACATCAATGCAATACCCGGTAATCACTTCTCAAAGAGGGGCTACACGTGGTATTAGCCCACCGGTCATCATATCCATAACTACCCTTCCCATCCCGTGAAGGTATTAAAGAACGCATTAGTCTGGACCATTATTGCGTGCTATTACCCGTCCCATTCCTATCAATCCTGGAGGAATTTTAAGACTACTATTCCTATAAGAGCAAGGATTTTAGGCTGACTCTTAGGTTTAAAGGTAAAAAGGCTAAGGCAACATACAAAAACATGTAGGACTGCATTTAAAGGGGAAACATGTAATCAATTAGAAGGCTCATATAAACCTCCTCAAATAATGCATATAAATAGCACAACTAAACATAGTTAAAGTCTAAATTTTAAAAATCCTAAAGCAGGGAATTTGAGTCAGAACCAGATTTATTATGTAACTAAGATAAGAAGTTCGAATCAGGCCTGCCTGTTAGTTGTAGCAGTTGAAAACTAAACAGAGGCGGTTCCAGTGTTAATTATTACCTAAGCCTTGCCTAGGTGTATTAATGGTAGCTTATGAGCATGATATCTATATTGATTAGGAATACAGTAGAGCAGTGATTAATTTTAAGCAGAAATTTTGAGATCCTATGGATATGGTATCTAAGTAAAAAAAAAAACTGACTTTGGACTTATAGGCATAATTTCTAAGTGAAACGAGTCTGAATACATGCGATAACGAACATTGAGCTTCAATTACTTTATATCCTATAAACATGATATCTAATTGTAAAGATGATTTTTAACCCTATAGGCATGTCATATATTATTAAAGCCATTTATGTCCTATAGACATGATTTCTAATTGTGTGAAAGTGAAGCATGCATAATTTATTTTAAATAAGAACAAATCGTATAGGCATGTTATCTAACGGACCATATTTGAAGCAAAATAGAACCTATAGGCACATTATCTACCCTTTAATAGCTAAAACATGCTTATTTCCCAGCCCTTTTCACTAGCTAACCCCATAATGTTTAAAAGTTATTACAAACCGTGTGACTAATTACAAAAGAAACAATGAAAGAAAAACAAGAAGCTTCAACCATAGGAAGCCTGGTCTTGACTTACAGTTTGAGTTATGTAATTAATCACTTCAATACCAATGTTTCAAAGCCTTTCTCATAACTGGGTGTGTCAGAGTTCCCTAAGGACCTCAGGGATCCCAGGCAGTGCTCATACCAAATTTGCATAACCAAACAAAATGAGTGCAGTGCGGAAGGGCCAACCCTTATGTGTCAAAGATCAGAGGGAGCTTAAGGATCCCAAGGCAAGGATCAAACAAGAAGGGCAGAACCTAGATTTTAAGAGTATAGTGGAAATGCAGAACATAGTTTGATAGAGATTTATTAAAAGTGGGTTTGAAATAGTAAGTGGTAAGGGTTATTTGAAAACAGTTGTAGTAGTGAATCTCAAACTACATAGAATCAGTAGTCATTCAAAGGGGAAAGGTATTGTGGGGATACACTGCATGACCCCAGCAGGGGTCTGGTTTAGTCATACACAGCAATAGCTGATGCTGGCATGGCCATAAACCAGCCAAAGGAAGACACACATATAGGGAATATGGGGGTTTGGTATTCATAAGGTAGAAATTACACGACAAGTGACTGACAGAGTACACATATAGGGAAGCATTAATTTAAAAGGGGAATTGAACATATTACAACATGCTAGTAGTGTAAATTGACTGTAGAAGCATAAGGAGAAGTAGACAAGAATGAGAAACTAAAGTAACTTAGAAAGCATGTTGTTGTTGATACTTATAAATTAACTACGACATACCAGTAGAGAAGCAAAGTGCAGAAAGGTAAAGCAAGAAAGATTCCACAGTCTAGCCTTGGCTTTCAGCCGAGTAGAAAAAGCAATAGCACAAGTAGTAGTAAAGAAAGAGAGAGTTTTTTGAGTGTAAGTGTATAATCTGAACTTAAAATTGTTCGTGTCCACAAAAGCAAGAGAGGGTAGGGCATTTATAGTTTTGAAAACGAGTGAAGAATAAGGTAATAAGTTTAAAAAAACATGGAAATAATCACAATCATAATCAATTAACACAATTGATTCCCTTTAATTAAAGATATCACTGCTTAACAGATACTAACCGGTTTAATTAAGGAAAGAAATCAGTTTAGGGACAGATTGATTACTGCCATATAAGGGGGTAGTAAAAGTATGAAGTAAATGACTGAGTCTAAGTACAAAAATATGCTTAATTTTGGGAAAAAATTTAAGGTAAAACATCATAGTAATTAAAGGAAGGGAATTACTCAATTTAGACAAATGAATAAAATTAGGGTTCATACGAAAACCTTATCCAATCAGTCGCAACATTGATGGAGTCAGTATCAATCAATAAAGGCTCATGATTCTACACCTCGACATATAAATAGAAAGGAATGAACATGCATACAAAGTCAAACATGTTGATAGAAAGAAGCAACACAAACATACAGTAGCAGTAGGGGTAAGCTAGGGTTCAGTAGTAAAGAGACATATTCAAAGTATAATAGTCAAAGAGGTCAAGTAGCCACATAGAATCAAAAGTGAAGAAGAACATAGTAACAGGTAAGAGATTCAGAAACGAGTAAAGGTCTCACAGTAACAAGTGAGGAAATCCTTTTAAGAAATTAGGGTTTCAACAATAATGGAGTTTAAAAGATGGTAAAAACTCAGAATGAGATAAGTCCAACAAGAAAAAAAGATTCAATCGCAAAGAACTTAATTGAACAAAACACGTGTATAAAATTAACCAAGAGAGTTTCAGAAGCCCTGGTAGAGCCAAAACACTTAGGGATTTTAGCATGATGAACAAGGTCACATCAAACATGGACAAACATAGTAAAAATCGTAAAAACACACTTAAAATTGGATAAAAGTTTAGTAAACCCTAATAGTTAAAAAATGGAGTCATTTTAAAAGAAAAACCAAAGAATATTCGAGAAGCAAACACAAATCTAAGATAGATCTAAAAGAAAAAGTGAACACCTCTTAGAGCTAGTGTTTCAAAGAACCCAGAGAAAGTGATAAAGCTATAAAAGATACCGATCTAGCCAGAGAAGTCAAGGATCTGACTTGAACATTTATGGATGGCCGGAGAAAGACCAGAGATCGAAGTCGACCGAGGACTGGACCAGAGCTCTTTGAGATTTGTCCGTGGAATCAAGAAAATATGTAGCCATTAGACATAGGAGATGACTACACGTCTCCAAACGCCATGGGAGACCATGGATTACGTGGGGATTGAGGTTTATTGGGGTGGAATTGGGTGGAGGCTAGTGTTTATGTGAAGCTAGAGAGAAAATTGAGAGAAATCGGATTCAAGGGTGGCGTTTGGTGGAAAATGAATTAGGGTGAGGGGTCTTTTAGTTTTATTTTAGGAATGGTGAACGGTGGCCGTTGATCTTAGGTTTATTTTAGGAATGGTGAACGCTGGCCGTTGATCTTAGGTTTATTTTAGGAAGGGTGAGCGGTGGCCGTTGATCTGAATGATCAACGACCTGGATTAAAAGGGTAGGTGGGGAATTTGGGTTTCGGTTTGGTTTAAATTAGGTTGTGGTTGGGTTTAATTGAAATTGGGTCGAGGAAATTGGGTTTGATTTTGGGTTCAAATTAGGCTAGAATTTAATCACAAATGGGTTGTTATTTAAATAGCTAATTTTCCCCTTTTAAACTATTAAAAATAGTTAATAAATTTTTGAGAATAAATTGAAAGACCTAAAATGATTCATAGCATATAAATGACAATTTTAAAAATATAGGGCTTAATTTTATGAATATAAAACATAATTAAATATTAATAAGGCAAATATTGCAATTACATGCAATTAGCTTTAAAATATACTAAATAAAATTGTAAAAATATGCAAAAATTAATTTAGCTATATTTTGGCATAAATATAAATATCCCATAAATGAATCATTAAAAATGATAATTTTGGACATAATTGTTGGGATTTTATGGATGAAAAGGGAAATAAATCGATATAAAAACCATTAAAAAATTATGGGAAAATAATAAAACATGTGGAAATATGTATTCATATATATGTTGTTTTGAAAGTATTTTGCGTATTTAAAATATATAAAAAAATTGGGCTTCAACAGCTCCCCTCTTTACCCGGGAAGGACGAAAGAGTTGTCGGGTAAAGATACGATGGTCAATTTTGATCGTGCAAAATGATTTAAAGAGACTTAGGACGCACCCTGGCTTCTGAGCTACCTACATGTGCCTGGTTTTACAGGAATTAGACTATATGTAGTTCAAGATTCATTGGCGGAGCATGCCAACGGGTACTTTCCGAGAACGGATGCAATATCTAGGGCTGGGTGAGTGGACAACTTATGAGAAGGGTTAACTTTGATATGGTTGGGGGAACTGGAGCAGAAACATTCTCGCCAGGATGGCTGTTTCTTGTCAGTTTACCTGTAAATAAGCAATACAAGTATATATTGTGCATAAATTTAGACATGACGCAAATTCCCGTTGGACCATGAATGTTGTCTCTGGGCGGTTAAGATGGCATCTTTAAACCATGATGTCCTAGGCCACGAAGCATATAATAAAGGATTCGCAGGCCATGAAATAATGTTCTCGAGCTATGAGTATGGTGCCTCTGAACCATGACTCCTTTGAATAATGATATGCAAAAGATTGAAAGAAACCCTCGAGACATGACATGGTGTTCTCGGGCTATGAAGATGGTGCCTACGAACAATGACGCCTTTGGATGAGATGGCGATATTTCAGCCCATGAAAGATGCAGTAGCATGTGGCAGTCTTTCAGCCGTGCAATACGGCGATCTTTCAGTTGTGCCATGTGGTGATCTTTCAACCATGCAATGTGGAGATCTTTCAGCCGTGCAATGTGGTGATCTTTCAGCCATGCAATGTGAAGATCTTTCAGCCGTGCAATGTGGTGATCTTTCAGCCGTGTAGTTTGGCGATCTTTCAGTCATGCAATGTGGCGATCTTTCATCCGTGCAATACGGATGGAGACAGTGTTTAGTCTCGGAAGGTAGAATAATAGCCTTATGCAATGCAGATGCAGATAGAAGTTGAGCTTAACCTCAGAAGGCAGAATGGTAGCTTTATGCAGAATGGTAGCCTTATGCAATGCATATGCAGATTGAGGTAGAGCTTAACCTCGGAAGGTAAAATGGTTACCTTCCGAGGAAGGCAGATTGGAAGGGAGAATGGTAGCCTTATGCAATACAGATGCAGATAGAGGTAGAGCTTAACCTTGGAAGGCAGAATAATAGCCTTATGCAAGTTGGAAGGCAGAATGGTAGCCTTATGCAGTGCAGATGGAGGTAGAGCTTATCCTCAGAAGGTATAATAGTAGTCGTATGCAAGTAGGAAGGCAGAATGGAAGCCTTATGCAAGAAATAAAATAGCAAATTACAGTAGAGTTTTCTTAGCTGATAGCAGATTGCGGCATGGTAATTACTGGGACGTTGTGACAGACGGAACATTACGGGTGTGTGCTAATAGAAAATTTTGGTAAGTAAATGGTTTGGAAAATCATATAATTGACAATGTTTGTTCCATGGGTGGTACAGTATGTTCATTGATTTCGTAATCCTAGTGCCCGCATCCAAAGAAAAAATGTGAGTTTTGTAAAGGGGAAGGTTAGTTCATATCTATGCTAGCTTTTCTTGACGTATTCGGCTTCGATATGGTGATATCGTCTATATCACTGGGGTAGCGTTGCTAAACAAAGAAGTTTCAATAATAAACATGCATGATTTTGTGAAAGTATGACATAAATGTGAAATTAAAATAATTTTTTTAGATGAACCGGCGACTATGCAGATGCAGATAGAAGTTGAGCTTAATCTCAGAAGCCAGAATGGTAGCCTTATGCAATGCAGATGTAGATAGAGGTAGAGCTTAACCTCGAAAGGCAGGATAGTAAACTTATGCAAATTGGAAGGCAGAATGGTAGCCTTATGCAGTGCAGATGGAGGTAGAGCTTATCCTCGGAAGGTAGAATAGTAGTCGTATGCAAGTAGGAAGGCAGAATGGAAGCCTTATGCAAGAAATAAAATAGCAAATTACAGTAGAGTTTTCTTAGCTTATAGAAGATTGCGGCATGGTGATTACTGGGTGCGTTGTGACATACGGAACATTACGGGTGTGTGCTGATAGAACATTTTGGTAAATGAATGGTTCGGAAAATCGTATAATTGACAATGTTTGTTCCATGTGTGGTACAGTATGTTCAATGTTTTCGTAATCCTAGTGCCCGCATCCAAAGAAAATTTGTGAGTTTTGTAAAGGGGAAGGTTAGTTCGTATCCATGCTAGCTTTTCTTGACGTATTCGTCTTCGATCAGGTGATATCGTCTGTATCACCGGGGTAGAGTTTCTAAACAAGGCAGTTTCAATAATAAACATGCATGATTTTGTGAAAGTATGACATAAATGTGTAATTAAAACAATTTTTTGTAGATGAACCGGCAACTATGACGTAGTTCGAGTCATTGCAACCCCTATCGCTATGGAATTTTGAGGGTCCTCCTCAAAATTTTTCCCAGTTTGATGGGTTGACGTTTTTGACTGTTGCTCGTGCGGCGATCGACTGAAATTACTTCAAAATTTTGAGGGTCCTCCTTAAAATTCTGCCCCAGTTTCCAATTTTGGGGGGAAAGGAAAATTTTATTAAATTGTGACCGAACCCATAGAGCTGCCTACATATCCCCTCTTAAATGGGAATCAGGTTAGGCAAAGTTCAATTTACATCATATAAGGAATGCATAAAGATTGCATATAGTAACGTTTGACTACATCTGAATTAATTGGCTTTGGCCAAACTTCTCCGTCCATTTCTGCAAGTATGAGGGCTCCTTCTATCAAAACCCGGTGAACCATGTACATGCCCTACCAGTTGGGAGAGAACTTCCCTTTGGCTTCATCTTGATGCAGAATATTTTCCTTCAACACCAGTTTCCCTGGTGTGAACATTCTTAATTTAACTCTTTTGTTGAAGGCTCAGGACATTCTTTTCTGATAGAGTTGACCATGGAAGACCCCATTCATTCTCTTTCCGTCAATAAGAGTTAGTTGATCGTAATGACTCTTCACCCACTATGTGTTGTTGAGCTCAGCTTCCTGTATGATCCTTAGGGAAGGAATTTCTACTTCGGTGGGAATGACGGCTTCTGTACCATAAACCAACATACGGGGGGTTGCCCCTAGTTGATGTGCGGACTGTGGTGCGATAACCTAATAGAGAAAATGATAACTTCTCGTTCCACTATTTATGCTTCTCTATTATTCCTTAATATCTTTTTGATGTTCTTGTTGGCGGCTTCCACTACTCCATTTATTTGAGGCTTGTAGGCTATGGAATTCTTGTGTGTGATCTTAAAAGTGTCACACATGGCTTTCATTAAGTCATTCTTTAGATTTGAGCCATTATAAGTGATGATTGACTCTGGGATACCGAATCAACAAACAATACGGTCATGGACGAAATCTGTCATGACTTTTTTATTCACTGCATTGTAAGATGCTGCTTCGACCCACTTGGTGAAATAGTCAATTGGCACTAGGATATTGTGTCCGTTGGAAGCGGCAGACTCGATTGGTCCAATGACGTCCATTCCTCAGACGGCGAATGGCCATGATGAGCTTCTTGTGTTGAGCTCGCTCGGAGGTATCTTTATCATGTCTCCATGTATCTGACTGCGATGTCATTTCTTAAAATATTTGATGCAGTATGTTTCCATATTTATCCAAATGTGACAGCTCGAGGTATCTTCTTTGCTAAGACAAAACCATTCATATGGAGACCACAAGTCCCAGCATGAATTTCTTCTAGTAGCCTGGATGTCTCATTCACGTCAACACATCTTAATAATCCCAAATCAGGAGTCCTCTTATACAGGATTTCTCCACCGTGAAAGAAGTTGTTGGACAATCTACGAAGTGTGCATTTCTGAGTATGATTGGCAAGTTCTAGGTACTCTGCTTTTGCCAAATATTCCTTGATATCATGAAACCAAGGTTTTCCGTCTGCTTCCTCTTCAACATGGGCACAGTAAGCTGGCTTATTATGAATTTTCACCGTAGTAGGATCAATGAAATTCTTATTCGGATGATGTATCATAGATGATAATATAGCCAATGCATCGGCAAACTCATTCTGGATTCTGGGAATTTGATGGAATTCCGCCTTCATGAACCTCTTTCTCAATTCCTATACATGATGCAGGCTTGTACCTGATGTATAAGTATCTTTGAGCTTTTGGTTGCCCATTCTTCTCATACATGATGTATAAGTAAATTTGAATCTCCAATCACTAGCAGCTCTTGCACGTTCATGTCAATAGCCATTTTGATCCCTATGATACAGGCTTCATATTTGGCCATATTGTTGGTGTAGGGGAACCTGAGTTTGGCGGACACTGGATAGTACTGATCGATTTTTGATACCAAGACTGCTCCTATGCCAGCTCCTTTGAAGTTTCTGCTCCATCGAAGAACATTCTCCAACCATCATAGGATTTTGCAATATCTTTTCCTATGAATGATACCACTTCATTAGGAAAATATGTTTGCAAGGGTTCTTAGTCTCCATCCACGGGGTTTTCAGAAAGGTGGTCTACTAGTGCCTGTCCCTTGACCGCTTTCGAATTATGTAAACAATGTTTAACTCACTCAACCGGATTTGTCACATGGCCAGCTTGCTAGTGGGCATGGGCTTCTGAAAGATGTACTTCAAAAGATCCATCCTTGATATGAGGTACATGGTATAGACACTGAAGTAATGTCTCAGCTTTTAAGCTACCTAAGTCAAAGCACAGCAGGTACATTCTAAAAGAGACTACCGAGCCTCGTACAGGGTGAAATTCTTGCTGACATAATAAATAGGCTTGTTCTTTTCTCCCTATTTTATCATGTTACCCCAAAACGTAGCCGAAAGCTCTGTCTAACACTGCAAGTTAGAGTAATAAGGGTCTACCTGGCTCGGGCGGAACTAAGACCGGTGGTGTTGATAGGTACTCCTTGATTCTGTCAAAGTCCATTTGGCAGTCATCAGTCCATTTGGTCACGGTATCTTTCTTTAATATTTTAAAGATTGGCTCACAGATAATTGTAGATTGTGCTATGAATCGGCTGATGTAGTTCAGCCTTCCTAGGAAACTCATAACATCTTTCTTGTTGTTTGGAAGTGGTAATTCATGAATGGCTTTGACCTTTGATGGATCCGATTCTATTCCTCGGTGGCTCACAATAAACCCAAGAAACTTCCCAGCAGGAACCCCAAATGCATATTTTGCGGGGTTTAGTTTTAGATTGTACCTCCGCATTCTATTGAAAAACTTCCTTAAATCTTCTATGTAGTCAGTGGCCTTCTTGGATTTGATGATAATGTCATCCAGATACACCTCTATAGTCAGTGGCCTTCTTGGATTTGATGATAATGTCATCCACATACACCTGTATCTCCTTTTGTATCATATCATGGAAAATAATTGTCAGGGCCCTCATTTAGGTGGCCCCTGCATTCTTCAGGCCGAATTGCATCATCTTGTAACAATACACCCCCACGGCATCATGAAAGCCGTTTTCTCAGCATCTTCCTCATCCATCCAAATCTGATGATAACTAGCGAACCAATCCATGAATGACTATAGCTCATGCTTGGCGCAATTGTCAATTAGGATGTGTATATTTGGCAAATGGAAGTCGTCTTTCGGACTGGCCCGGTTGAGATCCCGGTTGTCGATACGGACTCTGACCTTCCCATCCTTCATTGGTACTTGCACAATGTTGGCTAACCATGCCAGGTACTCAACCACCCGGAGAACCTTAGCTTTGATCTGCTTGGTAGCTTCTTCCTTGATCTTCAGATTCATATCAGGTTTGAACTTTCTGAGCTTTTGTATTACCGGAGGACACATTACATCGGTTGGCAATTTGTGAGCCACAATAAACGTACTCAGACCGGTAATGTCATCATACAACTAGGCGAATATGCCCTCATACTCCTTTAAAAACTCTGTGTATTCCTTCTTTTTTGATGGCGATAGGTGAATGTTGATTCATGTTTCCTTGACCTTTTTTGCATTTACAAGGTTAATAATCTCGGTCTCGTCCAGGTTGGACTTAGGTCTGTTCTCAAAGCTCTCAACTACTTTGACAATCTCATTAGGTATTTCATCTTCTTCTGAATCAATGCCCATTTGTTGCGTTGTCTTATTGCATGTCACAGTCATTAGTTCATCAATATAAGTAATAGTAATGTTATATTGGTAAAGTAAGGAGGAAAAAGATAGAAATAAATATTAATTCTTTAGAAAAATCAAATATGCTTTGATAAATTGAATAATTTTTTTGAACATTGAAGATCCTATTGTGGAAATTAAAAAATGCGAAAAGAAAATCATTCAGTACAAAAAATAGTGAATAGTGATTGTTTTAGCCTTGCTACCCCGAGCTCGTTGGGCTCTAGTGGTCATGACGGTCCAATTACTGAGGTTTACTCCTCTACTCACAGCTTGTATGGAAGGACCTTCCTCCCTTTCCTCCTCGAGAATAACACAACAATCCATATTATTGTCCTCTAGAACTATGTTTTTCACTGTCGCGAGTGCTTCTTCTTCATCCGTCCCATAGACGACGTCAGCCTGTTGGAAAGTATGCTCCAAATGCGATATTGGTTGCTTTAACGAGTAGTAAGGACCGCCATGGTGGCTAAAAATTATTGAACTCCTCCCAGGTGTATACATATCCCAAACCGAAAGAAGTGCCATGTATCTTGAGTTTTGTAGGTTTAGAGATCCATTTGAGGTTCTTGCTGAGGCATTTGCCAAGTTCGTACCAACTCCAATTCAATATAGTCTCGATATTGTTATCCCACTATTTGTCTTTATCGACATCATTGACCCGCTCGATATGGAGGTAGGTATCTCCACCTAGCTTTCTTCTTCCTCCGATTGCCGGAATGGTCTGGCGAATGTATATAAGATTGTTGCCATCACCGTGAATGATATCTTCTTGGTGATTCCATTCGAACTTTACGGCCCGATACAGAGTTGATGCTACGGCCCTAGTGGCATGAATCCATAGTCGTCCTAGCAGCAAGTTGTAGAATGCTGGTACATATATTACTTGGAAATCGAAATCTAACCAGGTTAGTCCTATCTATAGACACAAACTAATCTCACCGATGGTAGACCTCTGAGAACCATCAAAAGCATTCACATTGATTGCTCCTTATTTTATCTGATGCAGCCCTTTACCCAACTTCTTGAGTGTTACCAACGGGCAAATGTTAAGGCGGAACCCCTACCGATCAGGATCTTTGTGATGAAATAGTCTTCGCATTGTACGGTGATATACAGTGATTTGTTGTGACCTAGCTCTTCAGGCGGCAGCTCGTCCTCATAAAGGGTGATTTTATGGATTTCTAGCAGTTGTCCCACCATATAAGCCATTTCCCCTCTAATGATGTTACTTTGTATGTATGCTTAACTAAGCACCTTCAACAGAGCATTCTTGTATGTTTTGGAATTCTGCAGCAACGAGATGAAGGATATTTGTGCTGGCGTCTTGTTCAACTGGTCGATGATCGAATACTCCGTGGCCTATATTTTCCTCCAAAGGTCATCCAGACATGTCTCAATGAGAGGAGGCCGATTGGAGGCCTGTTTGCTTGATTCAACTAGATGTTCAAGGGTATAGACCCTACCAGTTCTTGCCATACCTTGGGTTGCGATAGCCTTCTCAATTCTAACCTTACCCTTTCTTTTTGCCTCAACTGTATAATCCCAGGGTATGGCATTTGTGTAGAATGACGGCATGGAGGAAATCATCACTGGGATCGGCGCGACTACCTTCACATAAAATGGAATATGTTCTTTGGGTGGCAAGACTGCAACCTCAAATGGTGTTGGTGCCTTTGCTGATTGCGCTGCTTAAAACTCAAGAGGTATAGACACATCTACCTCGGTGTCCTTAGATGGTTGGATCTGGACTATAATTTGATTGACAATAACTGCTGGTTTCTTTGGGTCATTGCATTCTACGATCAACACAATAGAAACTTCGGGATCCCAATCATCATAGACTTCAATGATGTGAATACCCCCACCCTTTTGGTCCGGTAGAGGATTGTTGCGAATGTTAAGAGCGGTCTACTTTGCTACACTTACTTTGCTATCAATCGGAGACTGTATCCTGTCTTTTAAAGAGAGACATTCATCGATGGTGTGTCCTTTCATGCCAGAGTGGTATGCACAATACTTATTTGGGTTAACCCACTGAGAAGGATTCTCATGGGTTGTAACAGGGATGGGGGTGATATAACCGACGGCTTTGAGCCTCTCCTATAGCTGGTCAATGGGCTTGGCGAGGGATGTATATAGTTTTGGAGGCCTTCGATAAAAATTAGGTCGGGGCCTAGGGAAATTTTAGCGTGCGGGGGGTGATTGATAATGAGATATTTGGGCATTGTAAGTTTGGTAGATATGAGCATGTTGAGAGTATCTGGGTGAGGTAGGTTGATATGCAGGGGGTGAAGATGACTGATAAGTTGGTGGGGGGAGGGGGGGTTGGTAAGAAGGTGCTTTGTAATTTGGGGCTGGCTGATATCTGGGTGGAGGTATTGTGTAAGTTTGGTATTTGTGGGGAGACTTGGTCCTTTGTGTAACCATCATGGCCCATACGTCCCTCTTCTTAGACATACCACCAGACTGCAAGGCCTTATTTGTAGATTTCAAGGCCACGAAGTTTGTAACCATACCGCTCTTAATACCTTCTTCAATTCGTCCCCCAGTTTGATATTGTCTGAAAACTTATGATTCTCAATCACCATCAATCGTTCATAGTATTGCGAGTCTTGAGCCTGGACAAAGAACTTGTTCATTTGTTCTTCTTCTAAGGTGGGTCTGACCTTATCAGCTTCGGACCTCCAGCGAGTAGCATAAGCACGAAATGTTTTCGTGGGATTCTTCTTAAAGACTAACTTCTTTTTGACTGAACTCCTTGAGGTCGGGTACCACCTCGGGATTGGAGATGATGACGTTTCTTCATATATATAGGGTCGCTTTCGATTTTTGTGATATCCCACTATTTTAGAAAGATATCCTTCCGTTTCAGTGTTGAGCCCTTCATTACCTTGGAACTAAAGTATTTATGCAGGTTCTTGCTTCAGTTTTCTAGTGTCGCCATAGCCATGACTGCTCCCTCAGTGTCTCTCCGGCAGGGAGGGGAGAGTTCCGCTCCCGGTGCTCAGGATCAACGAGTGTTTACCTTGAACATTATTTCTTCGATAGGAGATGAGCACCTTGAGTTAGTGAAGAGATACTGTAGATGGGGGGAGAAGGTGGCGCTACAAGTACTTTCCTCAGATTAGGGCATCACGGATCCTGCTGAGGGATTCCTGTACATATACACGTATCCTTTCACACTGGGCCCCTTGATAGCGTTGTGCTCGACCTCTGTTTAAAGTATTGGACTACCTTGGCATAGATACATCTTGCATTTTGGCAAATAATGTTGATGATGAGGTTCTTTACAGAGAAGGCGAGGCTTGAATTCACGCTCAGTTATCTCATTAGGTTGCACCGACCCTCTCATCACCGAGGTCTGTTGTCACGCCCTAAATTCGTGGGACATGACTGGCACCCGACCAAGTAGCCCCAGTCAAGCGGACCTGGGTGCCTTTCCTAACCCATGTGATACCCCATGTTTTCCTTACTCTATATTTCAAGAACTAGCCATCTCATTAATTTAGAACACTTTTTCAATTTCACAACGTTCTCATAATTCATTTCAATAGTGATATCGATCACTTTCCACCCTTATTACCTCGTCCACTCTTATCACCACAACCCACACTTTATTACTTCGTGTTGCGGCACGTAACCAGATCCCACTGAGCAATCACAATTCAGAAATAATACCACAACAGCAATAATAATTTACAAGGATAACCACAACAAGTTTTAAGAACAATAACCACAAATCCCAATAACAACAACAACACAACTCACAAAAGGTTTAGGTGACTATCCATACCATTTCCATCTTTTTCAGCAACCCGTTATACCATTTAAATCACAGTAATAGTTTTCCACGACTAACCACAAGGGATGTTATCACAGTTATTTCAATTTCACCAATTACGATTCCTCTCTATCATTTATTCCATAGTCATTGCCACATAACACATTCGCAATCACAACTTAGTTTATTGCCATTTACTTGCGCAATCATATAGGATGTCTTAACCAACAACACATAAGGCATCAAAATTTACATGAATTTGCAAATGGTTCACATAAGTAAACACATACTGCTCACAAGAGTTTAACTCCTCAACCAATCCACGAAGATATCACATTCCAAGTATTGAATACCAAGCAAGGCCATTTTACAAAGGTTAAAGTTAGCCATACATACCTGAAACTGAATTCCTTTCTAATTCCTACTTCCAATTCGCCAAAAATCTAGCAACGTCAATATAGTGCACAAATTAATACACATAACTTAGAATTGAAGTTCACAATTGCTACTCAAACTCATTTAGGTTATCAACCCCTCTTTGAACACTCCTTTACCCTTACCCAATTCCTCTTAGTAGATTTTAGGTTTTTAATAGACATGCATGAATGATTTCAACCATTATTTCAAGGACTAATGCATGAGACTCCCCCTCTTAGTTTAAACCAGAAATTTAATGGGAAAAGTTAGGGATTTTAGCTGTAAGGAAAGGGGGTACGAAGATAATCTTGAAATTCACCGGCCTGGATCGTTTTGAAGAACCGAATTTTGGAGGAGATGACTTTCTCTCTCAAGACCCTCTCTTCCTCTCTCTTAACTTGTTCAGGAAGATCGTTAAAATAAGGGGGTTGAGGTGTTTTATTATAAATGGGTCGGGTTTTAAAATTTAGAAAAATAGGAGCCCGAGCAAGATCTGAGGTCGCGTTCTGCGATTGCAGAATCGAAATGCGGTCCGCATATTGGACCGCAGAAATGCCCCCAAAACTCTAAAGGTCTGCCTGGGTCTGCGACAGGAATGCAGTCCACATTCCTATTATGCGGTCGCATTTTCCACCGCAGAATTGACCTCCACAAATCCTTGAGGAATTTATGCGACGATTATGCGGTCCGCATATTGATTATGCGATCGCATAATGGACCGCATTTTCAACATCAATTTTGACAATTCTTCTGCTTCACTCTGCGGTAGAAATACGGTCTGCACAGCTGATCTGCGTACACATTCTAGACCGCATAATGGAAATTTTTCAGGAAAATTGATTCTTTTGATTTTTAAGTGCAAAATCAGTAAAAAGGGTCAGAACCGTGGCGAGCTTGCTCGCCATAAAGAATTCTACACATTCCTAACACATATTCAGACCTTGGCACTACGACCTACTAGGTTTTGAGCACAAGATTTTACGGGGCCTTACATATGCTAACCTTGCGGTGTCGGTCGACCATGCCCTTTGTTGTTGCCGATGAGGAAGATGGAGATTGGGAGTGGATGAGTCGGTTCGTCCGGGTCTGGAGTGCTGATGTTATCCCTGCGGAACTTATGTCATTCCCCGAGGAATGGAACTATAAAAGTAAATGGTATATATCATGCCTTCTCGAATTAATTTATGGTGAAGGATAGCCTTGTAACTGTGTTTTTTCCTTTCCTATAGCGGTCTTATGGGCGCCGGGAGACATTCCTGATCAGTCTGGTTAGGTTCAGGAGTTTGCGACCCGCTCGACTTCGAGAAGCACAAATGGCCAGAGATGGGAAGCAAAACATCACGGTATGTGTTTTGTACTACTTTTTCCTTTCCCCTGTACATTTGGAGAGATATTTTTCCCTTTCTGCATATTAATCTTGTTGTCATAGGTATCAGAGAGTCTTCTGAAGCGAGGTCGTGCCCTCCAGAATATGGGGAGGGTTGCCAGTTCCTGGGCTAAAGAACGGCAATAATAAGTGGTATATGTTTTCGTCGGGTGATGTCTCTCAAAATTATGTGAAATGAGGTTGAGGCTTTGAGACGGGAATATAATCCGAACCGGCTGCGCCTGTAGTTTGTGATTCTTGAAAGGCGATTTCTTTGAGCGATCGTGCCTCGACCGAAGTCAATTCTTCTAAGTCTTAGTGAGCTAGATTAACATATGTGTGCTCGGCCTTCGAGGAAGTCCGACAGCTTCACTTTGCGGTGAGTTTCGGCATAGGCCTTTCAAATCCGACGTCTTTCATTCCTTATTGTGTTTTCTCTTGCAGTCCTTTGACAAGCTTAGGTCTGAACTTCTCCGTTATAGAGCCAAGCTCTAGAAAGCTCTGGGTGAGGATAGATCCCTTTGGCTCCATTTGGATGAAAAGGAAGTCGAGCTGGCACACTTGCAATATAAGGTGTACTGGAGCTTGAATTACGAGAGCTACTTGATAGAGCAGGTAATTTTCTATCCCGGGTGAGTATGCATTCCGCCTTTTAACTTCTGAGGATAACTCTTTGTCTATCCCAGTTTCAAAAAAATACAGAGTCCTTGGAACATCTTCAGGATGAAACCAACAAAGTCAAGAATGACTGTGATGGGCTAAGGGCTCGGGCGGAGGTTCAGGCTTCAGAGGAGAAGGATCCCTTGGCTAAAGTTCCTGCCTTCGATGTTCAACGCCGCTTAGCTCATGATAATGCTTTAGCTCAAGGACTAATGCATGAGACTCTCCCTTTAAGTTTAAACAAGAAATTTAATGGGAAAAGTTAGGGATTTTACCTGTAAGGAATGGGGGTACGAAGATAAGCTTGAAATTCCTCGGCCTGGATGGTTTTGAAGAACCAAATTTTGGAGGAGATGACTTTCTCTCTCAAGATCCTTTCTTCATTTCTCTTAATTTGTTCATCAAGATCGTTAAAATGACGGGTTTAAGGTGTTTTATTAAAAAGGGGTCGGGTTTTAAAATTTAGAAAAATAGGAGCCCGAGCAAGATTTGCGGTCGCGTTCTGCGAGCGCAGAATCGAAATGCGGTATGCATATTGCACTGCAGAAATGCCCCAAAACTCTGAAGGTCTGCCTGGGTCTTCGACAGGAATGCGGTCACATTTTGCACCGCAAAATTGACCTCAAAAAATCCTTGAGGAATTTATGCGACGATTATGCGGTCCGCATATTGATTATGCGATCGCATAATGGACCGCATTATCAACATCAATTTTGACAATTCTTCTGCTTCAATCTACGGCAGAAATGCAGTCCGCATAGCTGATCTGCGACCGCATAATGGAAATTTTTATGGAAAATTGATTCTTTTGATTTTTAAGTGCAAAATCAGTAAAAAGGGTCCTAACCGCGGCGAGCTTCTACGCATTCCTAACACATATTCGGACCTTGGCACTATGAGCTACTAGGTTTAAAAATCAATTGGTTTGAAATGCATGATATGCAGACTCTCAAAATTTCCGCTAACTCCCATATTTTTAGAAAAATTTCGCGAGAGTTCCCTTCGTATTATGGACATATCTACCTAACAGAGGGCCCCCGAAACACAAATTCCAAACACCATAACAGGATTACAACCATCCCTACAACCGTCATACAATTTCCTACCTTAACAATTGCACACATTTGATCACTTGATACGTTTTGCTTTTGAATCAGTTATTTTAATGAGTTTCACATAATTTAACCATTTCAGCACATTGTACGCATACAAGTAATTAATTACCAACTTATACAGCCATTAATTGATTATTTATCACAAGAGTCTTTGTCAAATTCCCATTTACCAAAGAGATGTCAACATGGATTAAAAGAATCACAGCACCTATAGGTCTTTCACAACTAGAGGAACTTCACTAGCATTAGTAAGGAGCCAATTTGGACATAATGAAAGTGGTTTTAGAGATAGAAAGGTCACCTAATTTCTTCTAAGCTTGATCAAACAGATGGGGATACTTATCTTTCATTTCCTTCTCCGCTTCCCATGTAGCTTCCTCAACTCGCTGACTTTGCCACAACACCTTGATCGAGGCAACTTTATTATTTCTCAACTTACGGACATGTCTATCAAGAATGGAAATCGGAACTTCTTCATACGACAACTCTCATTAACCTTGATAGTCTCGACTGGCACGATGGTGGATGGGTCTCCAACCTTCGGATGTCTTAACCGACAACACATAAGGCATCGAAATTTACATGAATTTGCAAATAGTTCACACAAGTAAACATATACTGCTCACAAGAGTTTAACTCCTCAACCAATCCACGAAGATAGCACATACCAAGTATTGAACACCAAGCAAGGCAATTTTACAAAGGTTAATTTAGTCATACATACCTGAAGCTAAATTCCATTCTAATTCCTACTTCCAATTGACCAAAAATCTAGCAACGTCAATGTAGTGCACAAATTAATACACATAACTTAGAATTGAAGTTCACAATTGCTAGTCAAACTCATTTATTTTATCAACCCCTCTTTGAACACTCCTTTACCCCTACCCAATTCCTCTTACTAGATTTTAGGTTTTTAATAGACATGCATGAATGATTTCAACCATTATTTCAAGGACTAATGCATGAGAATCCCCCTCTTAGTTTAAACCAGAAATTTAATGGGAAACGTTAGGGATTTTACCTGTAAGGAAAGGGGGTACGAAGATAAGCTTGAAATTCCCCGGCCCGGATGGTTTTTAAGAACCAAATTTTGGAGGAGATGACTTTCTCTCTCAAGACCCTCTCTTCCTCTCTCTTAATTAGTTCAGCAAGATCATTAAAATGAGGGGGTTGAGGTGTTTGATTAAAAAGGGGTCGGGTTTTAAAATTTAGAAAAATAGGAGCCCGAGGAAGATGTGCGGTTGCGTTCTGCGATCACAAAATTGAAATGCGGTCCGCATATTGGACCGCAGAAATTCCCCCAAAACTCTGATGGTCTGTCTGGGTCTGCGATAGGAATACGGTCCGCATTCCTGTTATGCGGTTGCATTTTGCATCGCAGAATTGACCTCCACAAATCCTTGAGGAATTTATGCGACGATTATGCAGTCCGCATATTGATTATGCGATCGCATAATGGACCGCATTTTCAACATCAATTTTGACATTTCTTGTGCTTCACTCTGCGGCAGAAATGCGGTCCGCACAGCTGATCTGCGACCCCATTCTGGACCACATAATGGAAATTTTTCTGGAAAATTGATTCTTTTGATTTTTAAGTGCAAAATCAGTAAAAAGGGTCCGAACCGTGGCGGGCTTGCTCGCTGTGAAGAATTCTACATATTCCTAACACATATTCCGACCTTGTCACTACGAGCTACTAGGTTTTGAGCACAAGATTTTACGGGACCTTACATCTGCTAACCTTGCGGTGTCGGTCGACCACGCCCTTTGTTATTGACGACGAGGAAGATGGAGATTGGGAGTCGATGAGTCGGTTCGTCCGTGTCCAGGGTGCTGATTTTATCCCAGCGGAACTTATGTCATTCACCGAGGAATGGAACTATAAAAGAAAATGGTATATCTCATGACTTCTCGAATTAATTTATGGTGAAGGCTAGTCTTGTAACTGCATTTTTTCGTTTCCTATAGCGGTCTCATGGGCGCCGGGAGACATTCCTGATCTATCTGGTTAGGTTCGGGAGTTGGCGACTCGCTCGACTTGGGAGAAGCACAAATGGCGAGCTTCGTCTGGCATAGATGGTAAGCAAAACATCACGGTATGTGTTTTTACTACTTTTTCCTTTCCCCCTGTTCATTTGGAGAGATATTTTTCCCTTTCTGCATATTAATCTTTTTGTCGTATGTATCGGAGAGTCTTCTGAAGCGAGGTCGTTCCCCTCAGAATATGGGGAGGGTTTCCAGTTCCTAGGCTCAAGAACAGCAATAATAAGCGGTATATGTTTTCGCCGGGAGATGGCTCTCAAAATTATGCGAAATGAGGTTGAGGCTTTGAGACGGGAATATAATCCAGGCCTGCTGTGCCTGCACTTTTTGATTCTTGAAATGCTATTTCTTCGAGCGATCGTGCCTCGACCAAAGTTGATTCTTCTAAGGCTTAGGGAGCTAGATTAACATATGTGTGCTCGGCCTTCGAGGAAGTCCGACGGCTTCACTTTGCGGTGAGTTTCGACATAGGCCTTTTGAATCTGATGTTTTTCATTTGTTATTGAGTTTTCTCTTGCAGTCCTTTGACAAGCTTAGGTCTGAGCTTCTCCGTCATAGAGCCAAGCTCTGGAAAGCTCTGGATGAGGATAGATCCCTTAGGCTCCTTTTGGAGGAAAAGGAAGTCGAGCTAGCACACTTGCAATATGAGGTGTACTGGAGCTTGAATTATGAGAGCTACTTGGTAGAGCAGGTAATTTTGTATCCCGGGTGAGTATGCATTCCACCTTTTAACTTCTGAGGTTAACTCTTTGTCTATCCCAGTTGCAAAAAAATACATAGGCCTTGGAACATCTTCGGGATGAAACCAACAAAGTCAAGAATGACTGTGATGGGCTAAGGGCTCGGGCGGAGGTTCAGGCTTCAGAGGAGAAGGATCCCTTGGCTATAGTTCCTGCCTTCGATGTTCAATGCTGCTTAGCCCATGATAATGCTTTAGCTCAAGTGGATATGATAACTAATTGATTTATTTAAAGGAAGCTATTGATGCCCAAGCCAAGTTGAGGAGGATCCTTGATCACGAAGAGAGGATCAAAGAATATGCTCGTTGCAAGTCTCGAAGAAAGATTCTCGAGGAGATCCGTGCCAGGGGTTTTCTCCTCTCGAAAGAGTTGGCACTCGCGAGGGTGGATGAGGATGATGCTCGGTAACTCCTATCCAATACCGGGGATAGTGAAGATGAGGTTGGTGGGCCGTAGCTCCTAGGGGTAGGGAGTAGATTTTTCCATTTTGTGTCTAGCATTTTCAGAGCATGCTTGTAGATGGAGACAAGTGAGATTGTTTAGATTTGTGATATGACCAAAGGGCTCATTAGGCTGGTTAAGGGGCTCTTACGCACTCAGTCGATGCGACCTTTAATATAAGCTGGCGTTTGAGTTTATGACTTTGCTCAACTATTTTGGGTTTAGTCTCCGAGTCAGGCTTCAACTCGAGCTCATTTGACCCTCAAGCTTTTATGTTTGCATTGGCTGGTGAAAATGGCTCTCACGCCTTTTATCGAATTGATCTTTTATATGCATAGCCCTAATGCTAATTAGGCTGGAAATAATGGCTTTTATGCTTTGCCCTTAGGCATATGTAGTTAACTATTTTGGGTTCCATCTCTGAATTGGGTTACGACTCGAGCTCAATTGACCCTCAAGTTTTGCATTTGTGCGGGCTGGTGACAACGGCTCTTATGCCTTAGGTCAAAGTGACCTTTTGTGTGTGCGGCCCTGAGGCTCATTAGGTTTGCGAAAATGGCTCTTATGCTTTGACCTTAGGCATATGGAGTTAACTATTTTGGGTTCTGTCTCTGAATCGGGTTACGCCTCGAGCTCAGTTGACCCTCAAGTGTTCAGATTTGTGTGAGTTGATGATAATGTCTCTTACACTTTGGGCCGATGTGGCCTTTTATGTAAGCTGGCAATAATGGTTGTTATGCTTTGGGTCGAAGTGAAATTTATTAGCTTTATTTTCTCCTCTTTAAGGACTTTTGAAGTAACTTTTTCTTGACCCGTCGTCGGTTCAGGAAGAACCCTAATTTTGTGTTCTTTACGACGATGTTCGAAGACCTCAGGAGGTTTGGCTTGGAGGATGAGTAGCTTGAAGCCTGTGATTTGGAGCTGACGTGGTCGAAGCTCTTTTGCCTTCTCCGAGAGTAACCTGTTTTAACTAGTTCTTTTCAAAGTAGATTTGAAGTAATGGACTATGATTTTGTAGTGATGGTCGGGCATCCCCGAGTAGAGTTAGTTTGGCTGGTACAACCGTATGACCGTAGTCATTTATGATTGGCCGGAGCCGTTTTTGGTCCCGAGCGTAGTAGTTTAGGTATCTATATTGAGGGTATGCCTTTTCAGGGATCTTACAAATTTGATAAATATCCAAAACTTTTTGATCGAGTTTATGCCTGTAGCAAGGTCTTAAAAGAATTTCATGCCTTTAAAGTCTTATAGTTTTGTTGATACTTGGTACAAATGTGATTCATGCCTTGCTTGAGGTCTTACAACTTTGGTTGTTGCCTTTTATAGATCTTATGAGGCTGAGTCTGGCCGCTCGAGTTTTATATGATTGGCAATTGGTGACAGTCTCCAAGTCACGGGGTTTTTTTGGCTTGCGAGACATTACTCGTGAGCTCGGTATTGCCTCATTGAGGGCTTATGATTTTGGAGATTCTGACCCTGAGGTCATACATTTTTTGAGATTTTGACCGCAGTCCCTGAGTGCTTGAGGCACTCGCAGCCTTGAAGGTATTTTGTTATTTTTATGTTGCCATATTGAGGGCTTATGAGTTGGAGTTCCGACCCTGAGGTCATATGGGTGCCAAATTGTTGACGCCAGTCTCCGAGTATTTGGGATGCTCTTGATGGAAGAATTGTTTTTGCGAAAATGCTGAGCTTTCTTTGGAGTATGAGATGCTTTGACAAAGGTATTCCGTGATTTCTTGGGGCAAGTACACCTTTTTTGCCGTTGGGGGCCTGGCTATACGAACACGGTTCGTTCGATCATTTTGCCCGGTACATCGTTTTCCTATTAGGATCCCATTTGGCGTTTCTTGGTTGTTCCGAGTGGATGTCCTTCCTGGGGGGATACCCTCCAGCGTTCAATGTTGATTGCAAAAGAAGCCCGGAATATTTTGTCAAATATTCCTTAGTTAGCATTTGGATGTTGCCTCATTAAAAACCATATCGGTAAAACCCTTGTCGGGATAAAAACTCGGCCGAAGAGAGTAGTTCAACATATGCTTTAAAACCATAAGGTCTTCATGCTGGGTTGCTATTTTTACTGTTTTGATTGGGAACTTGCATAAGGGTTTATATAAAATATAAAATGAAAATCCAAATGGTTATACGTTATCGTGGGATGCACCGGCGATGTTCCAAGGTCTAAAATGTCACTGTCGCTTGTAATGAGGTCACCGTATGGTCCTATGCTATATTTAATCGGGCTTAGATGAAGATGTAGTTTGATTAACCTTTGGTTCTTTCTATAATGGAGGTATTGGTGCCGGTGCCACGTCATGCGCTGCGAATATTTCCCTTGCCACGTGTTGTTCCCTGTAGATGGTTTTCATCCCATCCTTTATTTGGAATTTCATCATTTGGTGGAGAGAGGATTGTACTACTCTCATGAAATGTATCTACGGTCATTCGAATAAGGCATTGTACCTCATGTCTCTTTCGATGACATGAAAGTTTACATTTTGGGTGGTGTCGGCCATGCGTATTTGGAGAGTGATTTCTCCTTTAATTGTTTTACTTGCCATGTTGAATCGTTAAGGACTCGAGTGGTAGGCAAAATTTGGTCTATCAGTTCGAGCTGCTCTATTACCTCGACCTATCAGTCCGAGTGGCGGGCACGATTTTGTTCTTCTTCACCACCTCTCTTTCCCGGAACTATTTTTTAGCCTGGTCGCTTAAGAATTCTCAGAGATGACCTTTATTGAGTAGTTTGGCTACCTCCTCGCAGAGCTGGTGGCAATCTTCAATCCTATGGTCGTGTGTGTTATGAAATTCACATATTAAGTTATGATTCCTTTGGGAAGGATCCGACTGTATATGATTTTCCCATTTGGTGTATGCTAATGGTGAACACGATGTCTGGTACTTCAACATTGAAGTTGTATTCTGATAAGCGAGGCGCCTTGGTTGGCCCCGCATTTCTATTGAATCAGCTCTGTTGATAAGTCCCCGAGTATTCCATCCTTAATTCGTTAGTTGATCATTTCGAGGTGGCTTGCGCCTCTGGGCGTTCCTTCCATCTTCATTGTATGGCTGATATCTTTCCTTAATTGGCTTAATATCCTTCACAGGAAGCCTACTCGGGTATACTGAGCCCGAGGGAGATCCCAGCTGGTCATTATCCACTCTGATTTTCGAGTCATATCGGTAGTGAACGTCCAACCATGTCACGGAAGGATATTCGAGCAGATTCTCTTTCAGCTGCCTTGAAGCCGCTGAGCTCCACTCATTTAGGCCTTGACTGAAGGCCTGCACTGCACCGTCTTTGGACACCGGTGGTAGTTCCATTCCTTCCGTTTGGAAGCGGGATACAAACTCTTGCAGCATTTCATTCACCCTCTGCTTGATATTGAACATGTCATATTTCCTCGTTACTACTTTGATGGAACTGGCATATACCTTTATGAAGGAGTCTGCCAGCTTGGAAAATGAGTATATGTAATAGGGAGCTACGTTGTGATACCACATCATGGCCACTTTCGAGAATGTTTCTCCGAACTACTTCAGTAAGATGGACTCGATCTCGTCGTCTTTTATGTCGTTGCCCTTCCCTGCGCACGTGTAGGCAGTAACGTGCTTATTGGGGTCTGATGTCCTGTTGTATTTTGGGAGTTCCAATATTTAGAACTTTTTTGAATGGGTTTTGGAGCCGCTTATTCTAGAAATGTTCTTTGAACAAACTTATTTGAACCCACACCTTGCAGGACCGAGGGTGCGCCGAGAATTTGGTTGACCCTGGAATTGTAGGTATCGACCTTCTTGTCATTGGCTGATATCATTTTCTCACCCGATTCGATCCTTTTGGTGAGGTCCTCAAGCTTTTTTACGATGGCAGGATCGGCTATCGACTTATTATTGCTCGATCTCTCCTGTACCTGTTCAACCGGGGGAGTTGTTGCCGGTGCTAGTGTGCGAGTTGTTTTCAGGTGGCTTTGCAGCTAAGTGATAGCCACCTATTGTGCCTGCAACATTTCAAAAATAACATGGAGATTAACCTCCCGCACTTCCCTGGTTGGGATTTTCTCTGCTCCTTGTCAGTCTTCTTGGTGTATAGTTTTGTTGGTGTATGAGCTTTCATGGACCCACCGTGCATCGCGTGAACCCACATCCGCTGGTGCGTTCTCGAGGTTCCAGCGTGGCGCACCAACAATTGGAACAGCCATAGCATTTTCTCTGTGGTTTTCAAGGTTTTCATTTTTAACTCTGTTTACTGAGCCCGAAATTTTGACCTGAAATCAAAGATCTTGGACAAGAAAAAGTGTGAAAGATAACTTACATGTGTAATGAAACCAACAAGAAAATAATCACTATTATTTTTAGCCACACTGTGGGCGCCAAACTGTTTAACGTTGAAATGGTAATAAAAATTAAATTTGTTGATGGGACTCTAAAAATACGTGATCAATTTTTATGCTAATTGTAAAGCAGTTGATCCTAGAGTGGGTGAAGAATAGTATGAGTCATTTCACCCATTAAACTAAATTTTATACAATTATTATGAGTCATTTCTTAAATGTGTAGCCTTGTGCCAGATGGAGAGTGGGTGAAGATTAGTAATCATTACCCACTTATTAGTTAACTGGGTAATGTCCTGTTACCCGGTAATTAATCAATTGCCCATATTATTTAAATATTGCCTCAAATTACTTAAAATTCTATTTATTTTTAATATAATTCATACATACTTTATATATTATACTACTATTGTCATATGGTACCTTGCATGGTATTAGTTCATAATTATCTGGTGTTATCGGTTGACCCGTATTTTATTCCAAATTGGCCACTTTCAACGGAACTCATTTTCCTTAATCCGTGTACCCCTTTATCCTTCATAATACTTATTTATCGCTTGTTATAAATAGCATAAATACGTTAACGTCAAGATGATCTCATTCCCGAGTCTTTGTCAATTAACTAAAGATGAAACTTTTCACGTATGGAAACGCGAGATATAGAATCCTCCCCCCCCCCCCCCCCCC
>MU766759.1:99302-135682 GCA_026770625.1 Nicotiana glauca
AAATGGTAATAAAAATTAAATTTGTTGATGGGACTCTAAAAATACGTGATCAATTTTTATGCTAATTGTAAAGCAGTTGATCCTAGAGTGGGTGAAGAATAGTATGAGTCATTTCACCCATTAAACTAAATTTTATACAATTATTATGAGTCATTTCTTAAATGTGTAGCCTTGTGCCAGATGGAGAGTGGGTGAAGATTAGTAATCATTACCCACTTATTAGTTAACTGGGTAATGTCCTGTTACCCGGTAATTAATCAATTGCCCATATTATTTAAATATTGCCTCAAATTACTTAAAATTCTATTTATTTTTAATATAATTCATACATACTTTATATATTATACTACTATTGTCATATGGTACCTTGCATGGTATTAGTTCATAATTATCTGGTGTTATCGGTTGACCCGTATTTTATTCCAAATTGGCCACTTTCAACGGAACTCATTTTCCTTAATCCGTGTACCCCTTTATCCTTCATAATACTTATTTATCGCTTGTTATAAATAGCATAAATACGTTAACGTCAAGATGATCTCATTCCCGAGTCTTTGTCAATTAACTAAAGATGAAACTTTTCACGTATGGAAACGCGAGATATAGAATCCTCCCCCCCCCCTCCCCCCCTCCCCCGCATAGAAACTTTCGTCCTCGAATGTTCAACTCCCCGTTATATATATAACTTTGGCAAGGTTGCCTCTGTAACAACACCACTACCAACACTCCCTGTAGAATCTTAATAACCCAATGACCCACAGGACCATAATTATGAATAACAACAATGGCCTCACATGACCAACGACAATAATCAACACAAGAATCTATACATGTATCTTACGGTTATGATGTCTCAATCAGAACCTTCTCTGGAGGAGGAAATAAGTAGGGATATCTAGACTTCATGTCTTCCTTGACCTCCGAGTCATTTCTTCCACCTTGTTGTTCCTCCAAAGTACTTTCACGAAGCCTACCTCCTTATTCCGTAGCTTGAAGATTAGTCGGTCTAGAATGGCAACCAGAATTTCCTCATATGATAAGTCCTATGTAATCTATACATCATTCGTGTGCACCACCTGGGTAGGATCGCTAATTCACTTCGGTAAAATAGATACATGAAAAATCAGATGGACGGACTCCAATTCCGAGGGAATAACTCATAAGCTACTTGGCCCATTCTCCGAATGATCCTATAAGGCCCAATATACTGTGGGCTAAGTTTTCCTTTCTTTCCAAATCCCATGCCACTTTTAAGAATACTCAGTCATCAACCCCGAACTCTAAATCTCAACACCGCATGTCAAAATATGATTTTGACGACTTTGAGCTATCAGCAGTTGATCCCAGATCAATTTTGTTTTTCTATTACCTACTGAACAAGGTCTGGCCCATGTAATTCAGATTTTCCAACATCGAACCACCCTATAGGCGAACTAAACTTCCATCCGTAAAGATCTTTTTATAGAGCTATCCCAATAGTGGAATGGTAGCTATTATTATATGCGAACTCAATAAGCGGCATATAATCGTCCAACCTACCTTTGAAGTCTATTACACAAGCTCGTAACATATCCTCCAATGTTTGAATAGTACCCTCGGCTTGTCCGTCTGTCTAGGGATGAAATGTTATACTTAGACTTACTTGAGTCCCTAATCCTTTTTGGAAGGACTTCTAGAAGTTAGCTGTAAATTGAGCTCCTCTTTCTGAGATAATTGATACAGGGACACCATGCAGTCGCATTATTTCCTTAATATAAAGTCTTGTATAATCTTCCGAGGAATATATTGTCCTAAAAGGCAGAAAATGGTCTGACTTTGTAAGCCATAAACAATCACCCATATCGAATCGAAATTACACTGGGTACAAGGTAAGCCTACGACAAAATCCATATTGATTACGTCATATTTCCAAGTCGAAATCTCCATAGCCTGCAATAATCCACCGGGTTTTTGATGCTCAATAGTAACCTACTGACAGTTAGGACACTGAGCAACGAATTCTGCTATATATTTTCTCATTCTGTCCCGCCAATATACTTCCCTGATGTCATGGTACATCTTTTTCACTCCTTGATGGATAGAATGACGAGAATAGTGAGTTTCTCCCATAACTTGCCGACATAGCGCTACAACATTAGGCACACATAATCGTCCTGAATATCCGAGGACTCCATCTTTTGTAATTTCCAACGGCGTCTTCTCCTTTTGAAGGGTGGTATACCTATAATAAACTAACATAGGATCCTTGTATTGGCATTCCTTTACTTCAGTTACTAAAGAGGATGTTGTCGTATCGTGAAGAGTAGTTCCAACGCCAACTAAGTCCAGTATCCGAACTGCAAGGCTAGCTAGCTGATGAACCTCATGGGATATTCCACTCTTTTTTTGGTGGTAAATATAATAGGCTACCCATATATCTATGGCTGAGGGCGTCAGCTACTATGTTCGCCTTCCCCAGATGGCATGAAATATAACCTTCACAGTCTTTAAGTAGCTCCAACCATCTCCTTTAATATAGATTCAATTCCTTTTGCTTGAAGACATACCCGAGGTTCTTATGATCCATATAGATGTCAACATGAACTCCATACAAGTAGTTCCTCCATATCTTTAGTGCATGAATCACCACAGCTAACTCTAAATCATGGGTCAGGTAGTTCTTCTCATGTTTTTCTTAGTCGTCTAGAAGCATAATCCACAACCCTACCATGCTATATCAGAACACAACTCAATGCAATGCCTAAAGCATCACAATAGATAATATGACCATCGGTCCCTTGTGGGAGTGGCAGAACCGATGCTGAAGTAAATTTGTCCTTCAATACCCGGAAACTCCGTTTGCAAGGATTGGTCCATTGAAACTTAGTTCACTTCTGAGTTTACTTACATGGGTATCCAACTCTTTTACAATTTAGGAAATTCTCCTCTTTAGAGGCCCATATTTCATCCTCTATCCATCACAATTACACGATTATCCTTCTATTAGGGCAGCATTTCATCTATTCTAAACGTTACTAGTCTTAGACTCCTTTGAGTTCATTCATGCTATACTAAGCCTTCTATAACTTAGCGGAACCATCAACTCTCTTATGAACTTATTCCCAAATACATTCATTCTCGTCCCATTTTCACTCATCTTTACTTATCCTTCCTCCTGTCTTTCTAAAACCTTATCGCTCTACCATACTTTAGCTTGCGACCTACGCATATCTATTTATACTTATTTGCAACCTTTGTTCAACATACTTGCCTCATAGATTTCCTTATGTTAGTTCAGAACATTAGGTGAGACGCCATATACTATTTTGGTCGAATGTGCTTAGAGCAGAAGAAAATTCCGTTACAAGTTTCCTGTAATAACTTGCCAAACGGAGAAGCTATGAACCTCCGTCGGTGTTGTGGTCCTAGGAGAAGTCTTCACTACCTCAGTATCTTGTATATCCACCCGGATGCCTTCACCCAAAATGATATGCCATAGGAGAGCTACAGAGTTCAACCAGAATTCATATTTAGACAATTTTGCATACAACTTCACTTTTTGTAGAACTCTGAACACAGTACGCAAGTGATCTGCATGCTCTAGCCTCTAATTGAGAATATACCAATATACATAACGATAAATACGATTACGAACAAATCATAAAAAGGGCCTGAAAATACGGTTCATCGAATCCATGAATACTATTGGTGAATTGGTCAAACCGAACGACATAACATGAAACTAAAAGTTCCCATATCTAGTCCTGAATGCTATCTTTGGAATATCTTCATCCTTAACACTTACTTGATGGTACCCGGACCTCAGGTCTATCTTTGGAAAACATTTGACACCTTGCAACTCATCAAATAATCATCAATTCTCAAAAGCGGGTACTTATTCTTGATCATCACCATATTCAACTGCCTATAATTAATAAACATTCGTAAGGAACCATCCTCCTTTCTCACAAACAACTCAGGTGCTCCCCACGTCGACGTACTAGATCTGATAAAACCTTTTTCAATTAAGCCCATTAGCTGTTCCTTTAACTTGTTCAGCTCTGCAGGGGCCATTCTATAGGGGGAATAGATATTGAAAGAATATCTACTAGTAGTAATAGTAGGTCAATGAAAAACTCAATTTCTCACTCTGGCAGAAGATTCGGAAGTTGATCGGGAAAAATATTTGGAAACTCATTAGTTACAGGAAAGAACTTAGTGGTTGGTAACTGTACTTCCACATCCCAAACCCGAACTCAATATAAATGTAGTCCTTTTTATTATCTTCCTTGCCTTGAGATAGGAGATAAGTTTACCTCTTAGCGATGCGGTATTACTTTTCCATTCCAAAATAGGCTCTCCTGGAAACTAAAATCAAACCATCTTTGATCTACACTTGATGTTAGAATAACAAAAGGCAGATCAATCCATACTTATTATGATATCAAGTCCTACCCAACTGAACACCATGTATCTTATCCTTGTTTATTATCAAACCTATCATGGGCCATTTAGGGCCGCATCCATATATATAGGTAGTAGTATTAAAACGTAACTTACATAATTAATTTACAAACAGGTTTATATACATAGGGGTCGACTAGACCATAGATATGTCATACCCAATACTATATACAGGATAATGTCTGCAAAACCTCTAAGTAGGCATAACCATAATATATATAAGTCGGGACGGGGCTCCCTACGTCCTCATAAAACAACCTAACACATTTAGAACCCTTACTTGGTAATATTCCAATAAGAGGTGGAACTTATCAAGAAAAACTGACACTTGGAGGAAGTCTAAAGTACATGGTCCCTTCCTCGTCCTATATAAGAACCTCGATCGAACACACTTCGAAGTGTAATCTTCATGCTCTTATCAGTTACCTTCCTCCTCTTGGCCCGACTACTATCCTCTTCCTCTGTGTATCCCATAACATATACCAACGAAACTTGATTGACGGACTCTTAAGACTGTGGACTATCTAGAACCTCAAAAGAGCCGGTGTCCTCAAATATCTTGACATTATTTTGAGCCTGAGGGCATCCCAGGTGTGCCAATACTTGCATTACTCCCCTCATACCCTAATCAACCGGATGTGAAACTAAGGGACTTGGTGAGGTCGGAACTCCTCTCACCCCATCTACTGCCGGAGTGAACGAAACAGCTCAAATGGATGACTCGTATGGATCCTCGGATTGATCTTCCAAAATAGAACCCATGATCTCCGATGGGTATTAATCCATCTCTCTTTCTAACGCCTTCGTAGCCTTCTTACAGATGGTAGTGGCTATAGTTTTTGGAGGCATCGCTAAAAATGTAACACATCGTCATAAAGAAGACTCTACTAGAAACGATCTCTAGACAACCCTTGAATAAAACTGCTCTGACACCACTTTTGTCACGATCCAAACCGATGGGCCGCAACGGGTGCCTGAGCCATACCTATCAAACACCCCTAAGCATGCGTCTAAGATAAAAACCTGAATAACATCTACCGCATTACGAAAGTAACATACATGAAAGAAACCTGTCATCAAGGCGTATATACATATACATGTGGAATACAGTGGGCGAGCCAGTAAGGCATCTATAAATAACTACACATCCAATAACTAAAAGCCGACAAGGCCATAGACCACCCAAGTAGACATACTCTCTACAGACTTCAAATAGAAACATAACTATATAAAGAAGGGATTGAGGCATATCATGTGTGTATATATATATATATATATATATATATATATATATATATATATATATCGTACCAAACTCTAAAGCAGCTCCGGATCAGGTGGAGCATGCCAACTCTCGTTGATCAAGGATCCTAAGAAGGGGGGACTATCAGCTTGCCTACTTGCATCTGCGGGCATGAAATGCAGGCCCCGTAAAATAGGGCATCAGTACGAAAAATGTATAGAGTATTTAAGGCATGAAAATTAGTACGTAAAAGACATAGATGAAACATAGAATATAGAAACGCATCTTTAAATATGAATAACTTTGTAAATTCTGAAATATTTATAATGTCATGCAACGTGCGTATAAATGTCATGTCATGCATAGGTATTGGTGTACATAATATCATCAAGCCACTGAGGGAATCCCATCATATCGTCTCCACCACTGTGAGCAACATCATCAACATATACCAAGTGATTAGGTAGTGGTGTGTATATAACTCCGTAACTTTTTCACATATCCCATACACATATATTTACATATATATGAGTATATTATGCCATTTGGTCGTGGGTCAATGCACATGTATGAACCGCATAAAAAATATGTAATAATCCAATATTCCTTCTGGATAAATTTTTCTGACTACGTATTATTCTGAGATCCATGAACAAAAAATAATAATAATTTTTATAGGAAATCAAGAATATAGATACCCCTAGTATTTCTATGAATAGAGAAATTTATGAAAACTGTGTGTTTGCTCGGTTCTTCAGTATAATTTGGACCATACCAAAAGAAAGAAGGGAGGACTTTAACATACCTGTTCATTAAATTATCTGAACGGAATGAAGCTTCTGCTTCCGTAAAATATGTTGAACGAACTTCTGCCTGAATCCCTTGAAATTTTGAAACGAAATTTGGTGGTTCTTTTGAAATTTCAATCGAAATTTTTGAATTGTTAAACGAAATTATTCTGCTTTTAACTTTTTTGGTTCAAAGACAAAATGCAAATGGAGTTTATTTTGTTCCATCGTTCTTGGTTGGATTTTCTTTTGTTTCTAGACTTTGAAGGGATTTGATATTGATTTTTTATATCGCGTTTCAGATTCCTACAATGATATATCACATTCAGATTCCTAAAATGAGATAGGACTTAGACACCTATTTACAATTGTTATGAGTTATTTCTTAAATTGGTGGCCTTGTGCCACGTGGAGAGTGGGCGAAGATCAGTAATCTTTACCCACTTATTAGTTAATTGGGTAATGTCCTGTTACCCGATAATTAACCAATTGCCCGCACTATTTAAATATTGCCTCAAATTACTTAAAATTCTACTTATTTTTAATATACTTCATATATACTTTATATATTATACTACAATGATCATATGGTACCTTGCATGGTACTAGTTCATAATTATCGGGTATTAGCGCTTGACCTGTATTTTATTCCAAATTGGCCACTTTGAACGAAACTTGTTTTCTTTAATTTATGTACCCCTTTATCCTTCGTGATACTTATTTATATCTTGTTATAAATAGAGTAAATACGTTAACGCCAAGATGATCTTATTCTGAAGTCTATGTCAATTAACACAACATGAAACGTTAAGCGTACGAAAACGCGAGATGTAACAAAAGTAGTCCGAAAAAATGGAATATGATTGGTATGGTATGGTGTTGCTTCGTTAGGTTTATGTGTGCTTGAATGATGAAACTGCTACCTTATGGTCAACCAAAGTTTAAGTGTAATTGACATATTTAAAAGATCATGTAACCTATATTCAAACAAGGTTTTATTGTAATTGACATGGTTGAGGTTTAATTTGTGTTTTAAGAGTTTGCAATAGTTTAGAAGATTATTTGAATTTGCATTGAAGATGAGAATGGGTGCATAATGGAAATTGTGCTTTTGGACAGCATGTGTATTTGCAGTCTCTATTACTTAAGTACTTAATTTTTTTAGTTAGCTGAAGTCTGAAGTACGATGGTCTATTCTGCTTTACGAATATGGTGTCAATGCAGTTTTTCATGTGGTGCGGTAATGATATAGATTTGTTGTATCAAATATACTGGTTTATACATGAAAAAATACTTCAGAATGTAGTAGTTTAAACAAGTACCCAAGTTGATGAGACACTACTATAAATGAGCAAAAAGGATAAAAACTTAGAACTGTATGCAACATCTCAAATTTGAAACTTCTAGCTAAAAATCTACACCAGACATCTAGCACTTGACCTATTTCAAGCCAAGTGGAAGGTACAAAAAGGTAGGATCAATTCACAACAAAAGTAGACAGAATCCCCAAGTCGACATAATTGATCTCAAATATAAGTAGATAGATTTGAAGAAAACTGAACAGGCACATAGACCTCCACGGCTTTGTACATGGCCAAAAAGGGTTTCATCAATAGCATTAGAACAAGGCACATCAATACCTGTTTCAGATACTTAACCAACCCCAAAAAAGGTTTAAGATGCTTAACTAACCCCAAAAAAGGTTAACTACTAACCAACCATTACTATTTGTTAACTAACTAAAACAGTCCAAACATAACAGTTTTAATAACTAATCATAACAAAAAAAACATAGAAATTGACTTCAAAGAATATATTCATCATCAAGTGATATTTTTCATTTGCCCTTTGTTGCCATCATCTTGGTATTTCTCTTTCTTGCCTCAAGTTGGACTTGGGTTGATGAGATTGCAGCTTTTCCCTTCCATGTCATATTAGTCGGAGAATAAGGGAGATTGGTTGGTGTCAAAGCCCTAGTGTGATATCAGTGTTTGCCGTGAAAATAGTAATGACAGTTAAATTTGTTGATGGGTCATCTCTAAAAATACGTGATCTATTTTTATGCTAGTTGTTATGTAGTTGATTTTAGATATATGATTTTGAGAAGTAAAATAAAGTTAAGGAGAAAGCTATAATCAAACCGATAGGATAGTTATTTGGGGCCTCGAGCTTGTCAATTCGTGGCCTCGAGGTCGATTCTGATGCTCAGTCTCGAGCTATTGAGGGTGATCGAGATAGGGCTAACAGTTATAAAATGACCAATGAAGGCTCTTTGTGGCTAATGATGAGCAATAAATGAAGAACATGTATGAAGATAATAAATAAGAGCAACAGTATCGAGAGAATATGTTAGAGAGAAAAGAGAAAGTTCTTGTATATTTCGTGTGTAGTGTTAGAGGCAACAACAAGCACCTACAAAGTGTCAAATGCCCTCTTTATATAGGAAGGGAATCCTAACATAGTAAAAAATATATTAATTACAAAGATATGCAGATATGATAACTAGATGGCACCCTGAATCGGGTCTTAGGTTAGCCCACTAGGCTCAGTCAGTCCTAGCCATGCACCTAGGGAGCTTCTCATTTTTTCCACTACCGAGGTCATTCTTATCTTGAGTCTGATTATCGACAACCCTTGACGGAGGGTACTCGGTTCGTGGTTTTGAGCCTTTGCGGTGATCTTTCGAGATGCCATAATGACGAGAAATTAGACTCTCCGATTTTGCAGAATACGGATAGTATCCGCGTTTCCTACAATGAAGCGATAGGAAAAAAATTTGATCGTCGACTCTTCGGGCTTTCTATGATGACGTTATACTGATAACGCCAACTTGTTACGTAAGCCTTCACAATAGGCAAAAATGCTCCGTCATTGTGCTTCTCCAGGATCATTCAATGCATTGCGGTTTCTCATTCCTCAAAGCTAAAATATTGTTTCCAATTCAGCTCCCAAGGACGCATTAAATGCGCCTGCTGTTACGTTTTCCAAGGGCGATAGTGGCTCTGTTGGTAGCGCTGCCTCCCTTTCTATAGATAGGAGATTCCTAGGATCGACCTTTCACCCAAGTGTCTTCCCGTTTCTATCTATTCTTCCCTTCTCACTATCTTTGTCCTCCGTCATTCACCCTATTTGAGGCCCATGGCCTCAAGATTATAAGCGGTACTTTTATCAGTCATGCTACGGCCTATCTCTTGGACCTTCTCTGGTCGAGCAAGATTACATAGCTTTTTTGTTATTGTTGTTGTTATTGTTATCATTGACTGGGGGCGATCAAGTAGAGGGTTGATTTCTTCTGACTCAATGAACTACTTGGACTATACACCACTGCTCAAGAGGAAGCTTGGATTATACATCGCTGCTCACCTCCCCCTATTACCTGGTGCAGCGCCTCACTCCCTTTTGCTCACCGTGGAGTGAGGTGGTACTATCTACTAACAGTTGGATCCCACACATGGGCAATGTCCCAAGAAGTGGCTTTAGAATAGTATTACTAGAAAACCTCACACTAGCCAGATTTTTCACCTAGCCACTCATTCGCTCTTTTCGGCTTCTCCTTCATCATTTTACTCTTCTCCATCACTTTCCCCTTCTAAATCTTCCCTTTTGAAGATGCCATGTTCGGGGGTCGAGATAAGACTCTCCAGGGGATAGTGCTTGGAAGATATTATCTTCGAGCTCGTGCACCCGAGGGGATGATATTCGAAGATGCTGCTGCCGAGGTCAAACCTTTGAGAGTAGGCTAGGCTCTTAGGCTTTTACTACGGGTGTAATTTTTTGCTTCTTTGTTTCTGTGTAAGGACCCTTTGTGGGCTTTTGTAATCATATGTAAGGACCCCTCACAGGCTATTGTAATCAAATTTTTATGAATATATAGATGTTTCCTCGACTTTTATCTTTGATGCATGCTATATTCCTTTGTGTTTGGGGAGATTCTGCATTCATGACTCTATCTGCTATTGCCAATATCATACCCGGGTGTGAGTACTCTTTCTGGCCTTTGGTTGATAAGAACGGCATCCCGTGGAATCCTTTGACATTCCTCGGGCCAAACCTAGATTGATCCGATAAACTCGGGCAGTTGGGGCCTGTACCTTGAGTCAAATAAAACTAATGCTTTGGGCCTCAAAATCGTGATTGTCACATAGGCTTCGTGGACAGGGATTACCTTTGAGGGCAGTCCCCCGATTAGAGGTTCGTTCAAATCCGGACCACCTGAAGACTTGCTTTGAACTTCATGTAAACAATCTTCAGGGTGTTGTAGATAGGTCCCAAATGAGGGGGTACCTAGATTTAGATGATATCCTGAGGTTGAACCCTGATGGATGAAGCTCGAAGTGCTCATTTTTCTTCTTGGGATACGCCTTCAAAACCGAGTATCGCCTTTAATCTTAAAATGATGTTAGAGTCTTCTTGGAGCCTAACTCATTTTTCTTTTGATGGAGGTCCTCGAGGTCGGGTACCATCTCGGGGCTGGAGATGTCATTGGCTTCTTAACGCCTAGTTTTCTTTTGATGGAGGTCCTTGAGGCCGGGTACCACCTTGGGACTGGAGATGTCATTGGCTTCTTAAAGGCTAGTTTATTTTAATGGAGGTCCTCAAGGTCAGGTACCACTTCGGGACTAGCGATGATATGAACGACCTCTTGGGCGTAATTTTCCTTTTGATTGAGGTCCTCGAGGTTGGGTACCACCTCGGGACTAGCGATGATATCGTCGGCCTCCTAGGGCCTAATTTTCCTTTTGATGGAGGTCCTCGTGGTCGGGTACCACCTCGAGGCTGGAGGTGAAGCCATTGGCTTCTTAGGTATACGTACCGTTGTGGTTTCTTCATATATACCGGCATCTGCTTCTTTGGGGACCCCACTATTTTAAGTAGTTATCCTTCCATTTTGGCATTGATCCCTTCATTACATTAATACTAAGTGTTGCGAAGGTTTCTGCTTCGGTTCTCTAGTCTAGCCATAGCCATGACTGCTACCTCGGTGTCGGTCCGGCAGGAAGGGGAGAGTTTCGCTCCCGGTGCTCAGGATCAACGAGAGTCAACCTTGAGAATTACTTCTTCGATAGGATAGGAGCCCCTTGAGTTAGTGAGGAGAGGCTGCGTATAGGAGGAGATGATGGCGCTACAGATACTTTCCCCTGATGAGGGAATCACGGATCCTGCTGATGGATTCCTGAATTGGGTCCCCTTGATAGGGTCGTGTTACACTTTTACTTGAAGTATTGGGTTACATTGGCACAAATCCATCCGTCATTGTGGCGAATAGTGTTGATGATGAGGTTCTTTGCGGAGAAGGCGGGGCTTGAATTCATGCTCAATTATCTCATTAGGCTGTACCGACCCTTTCATCACCGTGGTATACTAACCTTGCAGTGCTAGTCGACTATGCCCTTTATTGTTGATGACGAGGAAGATGGAACCGAGAGAGGATGAGTCAGTTCGTCCAGGTCCGGACTGCTGATGTTATCCCTGCGAAACTTATGACATTTCTCGAGGAATGACACTATACACGTCAGTGGTACATCCCATACCTCCTCAAATTTGTTTATGGTGAAGGCTAGTCTTGTAACCACTTTTTACTTTTCTAAAGCGGTCTCATAGGCATTGTGCGACGTTCCTGATCTGCATGGTTCGGTTTGGGAGTTGGCAACCCGCTAGACTTGTGAGGAGCGCAAATGGCAAGCTTCGTCTCGGGGTAGATAGGAAGTAAAACATCACGGTGTGTGTTTGCACTATTTTTTCCCTTCCCCCATTCATTTGGACAGACATTTTCCCTTTATATGTATTAATCTTGTTGTTGTGGGTATCGAAAAGTCTTCTGAAGCGAGGTCGTGCTCCTCCAAAGAGGGGGAGGTGTTGCCAACTCCAGGGCTGAAGAAAGGCAATAATAAGCAAGATATGTCTTCGCGAGGTAATGGTGCCCAGAGTGAGGAGAAATGGGCCGAGGCTTCGAGATGGGAACATTATCCGAGCCTGCCGCACCTGCAGTTCCTGATTCTAGAAAGGTGGTTTCTCCAAAAGACTGGGCCTTGACTGGAGTCGATTCTTCCAGGGCTGAGGGAGCTAGACTAACACATGTGTGCTCGGCCTTTGAGGAAGTCCGGCGGCTTCACTTTGCGGTGAGCTTCGACATAGGCCTTTTGAATCCCGCATCTTCCTTTCCTTTTTGAATTTTCTCTTGCAGGCCTTTGATAGGCTTAGGTCTGAGCTACTCTATCATAGAGTCATGCTCCGAAAAGATCTTGATAAGGATAGATCCCTTAGGCTCCTTTGTGAGGAAAAGGAAATTGACCTGGCACACTTGCGATATGAAGCATTCTAGAGCTCGAATTACGAGAGCTACTTGACGGAACAGGTAATTTTCCATCTCGGGTGAGTATGCGTTCTGCCTTTTAACTTTTGAGGTTAACTCAACGTCTATCCCAGTTGCAAAAAAAGACAGAGGCCTTGGAACATCTTCGGGAAGAAACCAACCAAGTCAAGAATGATATGACGAGCTAAGAGCTTGGACGGAGGTTCATGCTTCAAAGGAGAAGGACGCCTTGGCTAAAGTTCCTGCCTTCGAGGTTCAACTCCGCTTAGCTCGTGATAATGCTTTAGTTCAAGCAGATATGAACACAAAGCTCGAGTCCGAGCTTTTGAATGTCAGGGCTGAGATCATTGATGCCCGGACCGGAGCAGTGCTGAGCCAAACTAGGGCTGATCAGGAGATGGCAATTTATATAAAGGACGCTACTGATTTCTCAAGCTGAGTTGAGGAGGGCCTATCGTGAAGAGAGGATAAAAAAATATGCTCGCTGCAAGTCTCAAAGAAATATTCTTGAGGAGATCCACGCCAGGTGTTTTTTCCTCTCGGAAGAGTTGGCATGAGCGAGGACGGACGAGCGTGATGCTCAGTTACTCCTGTCTAACACTGAGGAGAGTGAAGATGAGGTTGATAAGCCGTAGTTCCCAAGGGTAGGGTATAGGTTTTTCCATTTTGTATGTAGCATTTTCAGAGCATATCTGTAGATGGAGAATATGTTTTTTCGTACATGTGTATAAATGAAAACCCTGTGACTTTACTTCTTTTGTACCCCTTTCTGTCTCAAATTTTACTAGATGAACTGGTCTCAGAGTCGATGAGAATCCTTAGATTCATGATATGGCCCTAAGGCTCATTAGGCTGGCCCGAGGGCTCTTACGTGCTTGGTCGATACGACCTTTACTATAAGCTGGCGTTTGAGCTCTTATGCTTTTGTTCAATTGTTTTGGGTTAGGTCATTGAGTCAGATTTTGACTCAAGCCCATTAAACCCCCAAGCTTTTATATTTGCATGGGTTGGCGACAATGGATCTTATGTCGTTGATCCCGGTCTTTTATGTGCGTGGCCTTGAGGCTCATTAGGTTGGCGACAATGGCTCTTATGCTTTTCCCTGAGGCATGCGTAGTTAACTATTTTAGGTTCAGTCTCCGAGTCGGTTTTCAACTCGAGCACAATCGACTCTCAAGTTTTCATATTTGTGTGAGTTGGCTATAGTGGCTCTTAAGCTTTGCCTTGAGGCATATGTAGTTAACTATTTTGGGTTTTTTCCCCGAATCGGGTAATGACCCGAGCTCAATTGACACTTAATTTTTCATGTTTGTGCGAGCTGGGAACAGTGGCTCTTATGCTTTGGTCCGATGCGGCCTATTATGTAAACTGGCGACAATGGCTCTTACGCTTTAGGCCGAAGTGACCTTTTATTGGTTTTCTTTTCCCCTCGTTAAGCACTTTTGAAGTAATTTTTTCCTGACCCGTCATTGATTTGGGAAGAACCTCAATTTTGGGTTGTTTGCGGTAATGTTCGAACACCTCAAGAGGTTTGGAACAGAGGCTGAGTAGCTCGAAGCCTATGATTTGGAGTTGATGTGGTCAAAGCTCTTTTGCCTATGACGAGGGTACCCTGTTTTAATAGGTTCTTGTCAAAGTAGATTCGAAGTAATGGCTTGTGATTTTGTAGCGACTGTCGGGCGTCCCTGAGTCGCGTTAATTTGGTTGGTACAGTCATAGGACCGTAGTCATTTGTTCTTTGCCGGAGCCATTTTTGTTTGTGAGTGTAGTAGTTTATGTGTCTATATCGAGGATATGCCCTTTCAGGAATCTTACAAATTCAATATATAGCATAAACTTCGGGATAGAGTTTATGCTTATAGTAAGGTCTTACAAAATTTTCATGCCTTTAAGGTCTTACAGTTTTTAGATAGTTGGTACAAGTATGGTTCATTCCTTGTTTGAGTTATCGAGGTAGTTCTATCTTGGGAGCCATTACTCGTGAACTCGCTATTGCCTCCTCAAGGGCTTATGATTTTGAAGATTCTGACCCTGAGGTCGTGCATTTTTTAGGTTTGGACTCCAGTCCTCCAGTGCTCGAGGCGGTTTTACCTTGGAGATGTTTCGCAATTTTTATGTTGCCTCGTTGAGAGCTTATGAGTTTTGATTTCCGTCCCTGAGGTCATGCGGGTGCCGAATTATTGATGCGAGTATCCAAGTATTTGGGGTGTTCTTGATGGAGGAATCGTTTATGTGAAAATGCTGAGTTTTCTTTGGAGTATGAGATGCTTTAACAAAAGGTATTCTTTGATTTCTTGGTGGAACTATACATTTTTCGCCGTCAGGGTCCTATCTATACGAACACGGTTTGTTCGACCGTTTGGCCCGGTACATCGTTTTCCTATCAAGATCCCATTTGGCGTTTCTTGGTTCTTCTGAGTGGATGGCCTTCCTGGGGGGATACCCTCCAGTGTTCGAGTTTGATCGCAAATGAGGCCTGGAATTCTTTTCAAATCTTCCTTAGGTAGCATGGGGATGTTGCCTTGTTAAACACCTTACCGGTAAAATCCCTTGTCGGGATAAAAACTCGACTGAGGGAAAAGAGTGCAATGGATGCTTCAAAACCTTATGCTCTTCAGTCTGGGCTGTCATTTTAACCGTTTCGATCGAGCTCCGACATAAGTGTTAGTGTGAAATATAAAATTAAAAGGGATATGGTTATCCCTTAGCGTGGGATGCGCCAGCAATGTTCCGAGGTCTGATATGTCGTTGTCGCTAGTAATGAAGACGTGGTATGGTCTTCTGCCATGTTTTACTTGGGCTTAGCTGAAGAAGTAGTTTCATTACCCTGTGGCTCTTTCGAGGGTAGAGGTATTGGTGTTGGGGCCAAGTCATGAACTGCGAACATTTCCCTTGTCGCGTGTTGTTCCCCGTAGATGGTTTTAATCACATCCTTTGTTGGGAATTTCATCATTTGGCGGAGGGTGGATGGTACTACTCTCATGCAGTGTATCCATGGTCGTCCGAACAAGGGTTTGTACCTCATGTCTCCTTTGATGACATGAAATTTGATATTTTGGGTCGTGTCGACCATGCTGACTAAGAGAGTGATTTCTCCTTTCGTTGTTTCACTAGCCATGTTGAATCCGTTGAGGACTCGAGTGGAGGGCATGATTTGGTTTGGCAATCCGAGTTGTTCCATTACCCTCAACCTAATAATGTTAGTCAAGCTACCTAGATCCACAAGTACACATTTTATTTGAAATATGTTCACAAGGAAAAGGATTAGCAATGCGTCATTATGAGGTTGAGCTATTTCTTGGAGTTCTCTTTGCTAAATGTGAGGGCATCTTAGGGTATGTATCCCCAGGTTCGCTTTTCTTTGGTGATAGATATTTTTTTCCTTCTCATCACGGGTTCCTGGGGAGCATCGATGCCACCCAAGATTATGTGGATAAAATGTCATGGCTCATTTTCTTCATTCATCTTGGCCGCCTCTCTTTCTCGGAACTGGTTTTTAGCTCGGTCACTTAAGAATTCTCGGAGATGACCATTATTGAGTAGTCTTGCTACCTCCTCTCGGATTTGGTGGCAAGTTCGGTCCTATGGTCGTGTGTGTTATGAAATTCACATATTAAGTTATGATTCATTTGGGAAGGATTCGATTGTATAGGCCTGGGACATCTAGTGTCTCTAATTTTTGCTGATGGTGAACACGATGTCTGATACATCAACATTAAAGTTGTATTCTGATAAGAGAGGTTCCTCGGTTGGCCTCGCATTTCTATCAAATCTGGCTCTGTTGATGAGTCCCCAAGGATTCTGTCCCCAGCTCATTAGTTGATCGTCGCGAGATGGGTTGCGCCTCGGGGCGTTCCTTCTATCTTCAATGTATGGCTGATATCCTTCCTTACTTGGCTTCAGATCCTTCATTGGAAGCCTACTTGGGTATACTGAGCCCGAGGGGGCTCCCAGTGGGTCATCCTCCACTCTCATTTTCGACTGGTATCGGTAGTGAACGTCTGACCATGTCACAGTAAGATACTCGACCAGATTCTCTTTCAGCTGCCCTGAAGCCGCTGAGCTCCGCTCATTTAGTCCTTAAATGAAGGACTGTACTGCCAAGTCATCGGAGATCGGTGGAAGTTTCATTCGTTCCTTTTAGAAGAAAGATACGAACTTTCGTAGAATTTCATTCTCCCTCTACTTGATCATGGACACGTCAGATTTCCTCGTTGCGACTTTGATGGGACCGCCATGTGCCTTTATGAAGTAGTCTGCCAGCATGGTAAATGAGTCTATGGAGTTGGGAGCTAGTTTTTGATACCACATCATGGCCCCCTTCAAGAGTGTTTCCCTGAACTTATTCAGTAAGACGGACTCGATCTCGTCGTATTTTATGTCGTTTCCATTCATTACACACGTGTAGGCAGTAACGTGCTCATTGGGGTCTGATGTCCCATTGTAGTTTGGGAGTTTTGACATTCTGAACTTCTTTAGAATGGTTTTCGGAGCCGCTTTCTCTATGAATGTCATTTGCATGAACTTCTTCGAATCTACACCTTTTAGGACCAGGGGTGCACCTGGGATTTGGTCGACCTTGGAATTGTAGGTCTCGACCTTCTTGTCATTGGCTGCTACAATTTTCTCACCCGATTCGATCCTTTTTGTGAGCTCCTCGAGCATTTTTACGATGGCAGGATCAGCTATCGACCCATTATTGCTCGATCTCTCCGGTACATGTTCGGATGGGGGAGTTGTTTCCGGTGCTACTGTGCTAGGAGTTTTCGGGTGGCCTACAACATTTCAAAAATAACATGGAGGCTAACCGCTCGTTGTTCCCTGGTTGGGATTTACTGCACTCCTTGTAAGTTTTTTTGGTGTATGCTTTCGTCGGTGCATGAGCTTTCATCGACCTACTGTGCGTCGCGCGAACCCGCATCCACTAGAATCGGTCCTGGTGCATTCTCAAGGTTTTGTGGCGGCGCACAAATAATTGGAACAGCCACACGGTTTTCTCAGTAGTTTTCAATGTTGTCATTTTCAGCTCTGTTTACTAAGTCACACATTTTGACCTGAAATCAAAGATCTTGGACAAGAAAAAGTGTGAATGTGAACTTCCATTGTATAATGAAACCAGCAAGAAAATAATCACTATTATTTTTAGACTCACGGTGGTCGCCTTACTATTTTCTGTGAAAATGGTAATGACAATTAAATTCTTTAATGGGACTCTAAAAATACGTGCTTTATTTTTGTGCTAGTTGTTAAGTAGTTGATGTTAGATATGTGAGACTTAGAAGTAAAATAAAGTTAAGGAGAAAGCTATAATCAAACCGATAGGCTAGTTATTCGGGGCCTCGAGCTTGTCAATCCATGGCCTCAAGGATGATTTCGGGGCTTGGTCACGAGCTATCGAGTGTGGTCGGGATAGGGCTAATAGTTATAAAACAACCAATGAAGGCTCTTTATGGCCAATGATGAGCAATAAATGAAGAACAATTATGAAGATAATAAATAAGAGCAATAGTATCGAGAGAGTATGTTACAGAGAAAATAGAAAGTTCTTGTATATTTCATGTGGAGTGATGGGGGAAACAACAACCACCTACAAAGTTCAAAGACCCCCTTTAAATAGGAGGGGAATCCTAACATAGTACAAAATACATTAAGTCAAAGATATGGAGATGTGACAACTTGATGGCCCCCTTATTCGGGTCTTAGAGTAGCCCACTAGGCTCTATCAGTCCTAGTTGTGCACCTAGGGAGCTTCTAATTTCTACCACTACCGAGGTCATTGTTATCCTGAGTCCGAGTATCGATGACCTTCGAAGGAGGGTAATCGGTCAGTGGTGTCGAGCCTTCACGATGATCTTTTGAGATGCCATAATGATGAGAAATTGGACTCTCCGATTTCGCCTCATACATCCAAAAAATTTAATTTTTCTTGCCCCAATTGTAGGCCCTCTTAGGTTGCCCCTCTCAATCCTTGATTGAGTTTCTAAAACAACCATTGGCCTAAGTGGAGGATGTTCTTCATTTTCTACTTTCGGACGACATGTTTTAAACTCTTGGGTGGAAGAAAATGGTCCAAAATAAGTTTGTGACTCTTGGTCACTCTCGATTGCATAAGATTCTTGAGTTTGACTGCAGCTTGCACCCATTCTTGTACTTGATTGAGAATTCTTTCCAACAAACTTAGGCTATTAACAAGTAAAAAAATTAAGTCAATACATAGTGTAAGTAGTACTATTATTCAATAAAACAAAGAATAAGACAAATATCACCTTGTAACAACCCCTTGCATTGTGGTTTGATTCACCAAAATTACTAATTTTCATATGTGCCCAATTTCTTGATTGACTCCATTACCCTGTCTTTTTTTTTTTGCCTCATTTGGTTTCCTATTTCTTTTCACTTTGATTTTGCCAACTTGCTTCACAGTATCAGGAGGTAACATGGCATGTGAAGGTTCAACTTTCCAGAACTATCGACCCTTAACAGGCTGAAATTTTTCCTTATATGTCATCAAGTATGCCACTTTACTATACCTCCAATGGATTTCACAATCAGGCTCTAAACTCTGATGCATTATTGCCTTTATTGCCTGAGGGCAAGAAATGCCAGATAAATCCCATAACTTGCATATGCATCTTCTTTTTTGTTGATTGACAGTTGTCTATCAATTCCTTCAGACACTTCATATCCCCAATCTCAATTGAATATGACTTTACAGTCATGTGATATGCCCATCCAATCACTATACAGCTTCAAGCAAGCTCGACTATATTCTGCATTCCAACTTCTCAACTTAGCCTCATTGTCTTCTAAAAACACCATCATTTTCACTCTTATGTCCTCCAACATTTTGAGAATTGGTTTTCCTCTAGCCTCAAGAATCAAGGCATTAAATCACTCGGTGAAGTTATTATCAACCATCATATTCTTATATTGAATGCCAAGATAAGCCCTGCACCATGCCCTCAGGGGATACTTTAAGATATCCTTTGCAGCATCTTCTGATAGATTCCCTAAATTTTTCAATTTGTCTTAAAACTTCTCATCATATGAACTCCATGCACACCGCCAAAACAACTTTCTCATTTCACCGCTTCTCCATTTTTTGCACCAGTTAGCTTCAATATATATCACACAGTGCCTGTGGTTAGCCTCAGGAATTACTGTGCTAGGAACATCCAACAAGCCCTGTGAAGTGAATCAAAAATAGAAAATGAAAGAAATATTAGACTATTGGTGCAAATCATCAGATACTTTAAAAATACAGAATGAAAGAAAATTAGAATTATTTACGTTTAGTATATCTGATATGAATGTGATTCATGCACTAGTTTTAAGATTCAAAGAAAACTTCAACAGCTCTATGAACCAACTCCAAGTCCTGTTTGTTTTCTTGTCCACCACAACCCATGCTAGTGGGTAGAAAAGATTCACAGAATCCTATCCTAATGCCACCAACAACTGATCCTTGGTTCTACCATTTAAGAATGTACTAGCTACTCCAATTAATTTTCTCAAACCATTTTTCTTGCATTGCTTCAATGAATTAAAGCATAAGTACATTCTCAAAAGAATTCTCTTACCTTCTGCTAGCGTATCTTTAGAGATATTTACGACGACATCATTTCCCGGATTAGACAATCTAATTGCTTGTCAATATTCCTCAATATTGTTGTAGTCATCTATAAAACTACTCTCTTGTTTCTCAAGAACCATATTCTTAGCCCTTTTCTATTTCGATCTACTCACATTCAACTTCAAATCATGTTCAAGCTCACCTCTCATATCTTTAATCATGTATTTAGGGTTATTTTGGGCCTTACTCTTAAAATACTGAGCTAATGTGGCATAATTAGCTCTAGGATTCTTAAATGCATCCTCACATTGTGTATATCCTTCCAAGTTTTAATATTGAACCCAACAGTTCTCCCATCTTCAAAAATTAGACAACTAAACGGACACCCTTCTTGACAATCATACCTAGTTCTTTTTTTCACATTTAATCAACTCTAAATCCTTTTTGTTAGCTAAAGCACAGAAATTTATAGCCTATCTACCATCATTCATGTCCTTAAATGACATACCTAGCTTCAAATCCTTATGGTTATCCAACCTATCATCTGCTACCCTCCTCATTTCATTGCTAATACCATCCATTTCATCAGAGTTATACTCCCACCATCTGAAGATTTATATTCACCATCAAAACCAAGACTATGTTCACAGTTTGTACCAACCTCAACATCTACGTGATATGTTTCTGTATGGTCTACGCTATATGGAGCAAAAATAGTGGACTCCTTCTCATCAGTAGTAAAGTAATTTAAGACCTTGAATTTGTTACCTAATAAGCAAAGAAGAGCCCTAATACTCTCATCACCTTTTACGAAATAGAACTTACCCGGAGGCCCAACCACTAACAAGTGTTTAACTTTGAAAAACCCTAATTTAAAGGTAAAATCATCATATATATCCTTATACCTCAATAAGTCAGGATTAAATGATGTCCGTAAGTGTACAAGTTCCTCACAGTATACTAGGTCAGATGAAAATACACATTTACCCCCATAGTTGAACACAATATCAACCTCTGAAATCATCCAAATAGAAAACAACAAAAATAAAGATGGGACCACATCAGAAAAGATACGTATAAAGATAAAACATGGAATAAAAAATGCCTAAAAGACAAATATGATTTTGAGACAATGAAAGACTCATCAAAACACCAACAAAATCATAAGGATACATAAAATTCAACAATAAACAAACAAATATAATGCTTTTAAACAGACAAACATTAACTCCACTAAATGACATATTAAGACAATATTAATCATAAAACCCTAACCCAACAGTAAAATGTAAAAAAAAAGAATCTAAAGTAACTTACCTTGACTAAAAACGTCAAAAATGTGTTGTAAATTTCATCAGAAACCTCTTTTGATTGGCATTCCTTCGCATATGTAGAAACCCTAGTGGAATTTTGGCGGAATAAACAAGAATAAATGATAAGGTTTATCCGTAAATGTTTTAACCCTAGTGGACTATACGAGATAATTGTTTTTAAGTTATGAGTAAAGTTCCACGGTTAGGGTGATTAAATTCGGTTAGGTGTGAAATAAAATATTTTGATGTAAATTATATTTCTATTTACCTTGAAAATGGCATTGATAATCATATTTGTTTTTTTTGGTTTTAAAAGTATGTGCTTTACTTTAATAATAGTTGTTAGGAAATAGATGCTAAGTGTAAGTAAAGAGAATAAGATATGCGAACCAAAGCTATTGTAAGATTGAGCCTCGAGCTGGCTGGAGTTGGGGTCTCGAGAACTAGACGGGGCTGGTAGCAATAGACAATTGATGAAGAATCAATGATAATGAGGGACACAAAGATAGCCTTTTATGTTTAATAGTGAGCAATAAATTAATAACAATAAATGAACGATGAATGAACAATCAATGAACAATAAATGAACAAGCAATAAATCTGTAGAGTAATTGTTGAGCACGTTTAGGCCAGAGAAACAAAGAATGTTCTATTGTATTCAATAATACCTCCCTTACAAAATGACAAGAATTCTTATTAGATATGCGGGGGATCCCAACATAGTGTATGTCTTATAATGACTAGGAAATGCTTTTGGAACAGCTATATAATGGCTTAATACATATTTGTACTATTCTTGCAGACCTGATCAGATATAACCACGTGTCCTTGGGAGCTTTCCCGCCTTCCCATGAGAATAATCGATTTGTAATACTCTGAGATTAACCTTCGATATGCTCCCTCGAGAGATGCACCTCGGGGTCATACCTAAAATTCTACTTCAAGCTCCTCGAGGTTGGGCGTGGAGTGCCATAATAACCTCAAAGTCGAACTACCAGATTTTGGTCATATACAGATAGTTCCCGCATTTCTTAAAATAAAATAATGAGAAATGATATTGAGTTCTTGCCTCCTCGATACCCTCATTGTGATTTCATCCATATGAGATCATTAAATGGTGTGACAGAACAGTTGTACAGAGGTCTTGTCAACACGGTTCTTGAAAAGCACACGAACCACTATTAGTTGCCCTTTCAACTCCTCCAATTCACAGATGACTTATAAATACTCCAATTCCCCATCTTTTAAACCTTTGCAACATGTTCTAATCTACAAATCTTTGTTAGCAGTTTCCTATTTTCACCCTTCTTCTGTGTTCACTTCTTCGTCATCTTGCTTTGAAACTTCATTATAACCATGACCAGAACATCGAAGACAGTACCTCAAAAAGGGGATGCCCTTTTCTTCGTCACACTCGTCTAAGAGAAAAAGGGTAGTACCTCCCAGCATCGAAGACATTGAGGAGTGTGTTACTAGGACCTTTGATACATCCTTTGATTTCAAAATTTATAAACCTTCTTCGGTACTTGGCCGACGCGAGTCCATGTCTCAGTATATTAGTCTAATAACTGACATAGAGAAGGATAAAATAGATTGCCGCTGGGGAGAAGCGTTACAAGTAGAGATCCTTTCTTCGTAAAAGGATATAACTACACATAGACGTGGCTTCCTCAGCATGTATACATATCCCTTTACCTTACATCTTGTATATTCTTATTCTCCACCAATAGACCTGGTGATACTTGATTTTTGTCGAGAATATCGAGTAACGCTTGGTCAAATTTATCCCTCTTTTTGGAAAATCTTGTATTTGGTTAAGTTTTTCTCGAACATTGTCGATGGGATGTCTTTCACCATCGATCATCTGATCAGATTTTAAAGCCCTCACCTCTATCAAGGGGGCCTAGTCAAAGTGTGTCCTCGATCTGCCAAAGCATTTTTGCCAGCACTGACGAAGATAAAGACCGGGGGTGGATGAGCCGCTTTGTTCGAGTCAGGACTTCAAACCTCATCCCTTACCGAGAATAAGCCATTTCATGAGGAATGGATTATGAGAAGTAAGTGTCGTTACATCGAGCATGCTTTATCATCTAAATGTCCTCTTTTCCTCATTCAAACTAATTCCTTTGTTGTTTGAATTGATTCTCATCTAGCTGCGTAGCCACCATATGGTTCCCCGATGCGGTCAAGGACCTCCCGAGTTGGGTTAAGCTTTTAGACTCTGCCTCCTCGTATGAGAAGAAAATTTTGCATGATTTCACCAAAACTCGATGGGAGGCCAAAAACTATGGTACATACTCGATGTTTTCACCCCTAATTAACTTATAAATAGATATCTTGGCAGTATTTTTGATATTTTACGCTTGTGCAGGCCTTGGGGAAGCCGTTTCGATGAGATCTCCTCCTCCTGGTGAATAGGAGATACAAAAACCTACCAAGGATAGAAAGAGAAAGAAAGAGAGCTAATGCTCAATAACCGAGGGTCGATGCAACAGTCTTAACTCAGGCGGTGGCTGAAAGTATGCATGTTGAAGATGATGATGGTTGCCCACTAGTACATAGGGCAAGACGAAGCGCCAATACTTTGAAGGTTGCCAGGCAGAAAACTGCCAAGTCAGAGGTAGATGATGCGGTGCCACCTCATATTGAGGAGACCCTCAAGGAGGGTTTGGATGCAGTCCATGATCCAGTCATTTAACATAATAAAACTTGTGCCGATGAGCACATGGTTGGAGCACTTATAGGATCTAGCTCTAAGGCACTTCGAGGGCGAGAAGAAGCCCCGATAGAGGTTGATGTGACAGGCAGTCTTCAATTAGGCTCGTCGTTTTCCCCAGGGAAACTACGGGATGCAGAACAGGGAGACACGCGATGTGGGGGAATTCTTGGGATTGGATGAGGCATTTAGAGATTTTTTTTCTAGCGTTGAAGAAGACGCTGATCTCGATGCTCCAGTCTTTTTCAAGAAGGCCCTAAAACTCCAAAAACAGGTGATTCTTTGACATAAAATTTGTGCCTTGAGTTTTTATCTTTATTTTTCTAACTCCTTTCCTTTTGCGCTATGGGTTGTGATGCTATACAATCAGGCCTTCTCCAAGTTACAGCCTAAACTAACTCATTGTAAGGGGGAGTTCGAGAAGCTCACTTCAGAGTCGAATGAGTTAAAAACTCTATACGCCCAAAAGGGGGAGGAGCTGAACAACCTTCGAGAAAGTTCTGAGAAAGTGCTCCAAGAGCGAGCAATTTTCATTGAGCAGGTAGTTCGGTACTTGTGAGCTTGCCTTTTGTTTTCATAACAGGTGTTTATTACTTTGAATCGGCATTTGCAAATTAAGTGAAAGGATGCCTTAGCGAGGCAGCTTCAGGAAGAGATTGCACCCAAAGATGTCGAGATTCTTGAGTTGAAGCGGTACAGGGATATCACGGCCTTGGAAAGGGATACTCTCCGGGAGGAGCTGGCCTCGACTCAAAGTCTTCTTCAAAGTGCTAAAGAGGAGGCTCACAAACTCAAGGGGCTTCATGTTAAGTCGGTTGTCGCATTATCCATGTCCAAGTCTGAAGCCAATGAACTCATATCCTCGTATTGGGAAGATGCTACTGCAGCGAATGCTCGAGCCAGGGAGACATATGACAAGGCCAAGCTCAAACTAGCTCGTTCATTTTCACACTCTCGATTAGAAGCTCAGAGGCAGGCCTTTGAAGAAGTGCACGCCAAGGGTTTTGACCTCTCTACCGAGATCAAAAAAGTGAAGGCCCTAGAAGAGGATTCGGTGGCACCGATTACTTCGTAAGAGGGCTCTACAAGTATCTTAGGGAGTAGCGAATGTCACTCCCCAAAACTGAGGGGTGCAATCGGCACTGAACCGAGCAAGCCTGACTGAGCAATACTATTAGGTTTCATTCTACCCAAAATTAATTTATGAATAACAAGGAGATGAACTCCATAAATCCTACTTTATGAGCATTACATTGATAATTTTTATCTTTGTCTTTCATTAACAGTTTAACCATACCAACCAAATTATTACAATTAATAGATACGAAGGAAACATTCTGCCAAATAACAACATATCTAGTTCAAATTTTCAATACCTGACACCACCCATAACCTAACTATGGAGCCTCTAAATACAACTGAAGAGTAATATGGAAATGCTGGCAACAAGGCTCTGGCCATACCTCAAAATACTAAGTACATGATAAACAAGGGTACAGGACCCCGAAATGAAGTGGGGCACACCAAGTCAGCTGAAAGGGAGATGCGTCACTAGCTGCGACAAACACTGCCTACTATGGAACCATATATATCCATTTAACGACGTAGCACCCCAGGAAAAAGGGACGTTAGTTCCATCGAATAGCACTCGTATGTATAACTAAACACCATCTCATTCGAAAGAAAAACCATACAAGAACAAAGAAATCATAAGGATTCAACAAAAGCTTTAAACAATCACTACATCATCAAATAAAAGGAATCACATAGCTTTCACATAATTTCCATAGCTTTTGTTTGGGGCACTTAATACAGTTCATCACCATTCACAATAATACTGCTTTATTGAGTGGAGTCCGATCACGACCGGATCTGCTAGGTTGACTCATTTGACACATGTACCTCGATCACAATCTCAATCTCACTTTCCGAAATTCACTATCTGTCACACCTCCTTTTTACGCTAACATCCCCCAAGAGGGCATAAAGGAGTTTTTTCAATTAAAGGACAATCGGAACGGGATTTATTATTTATATTCAGAGTCGCCACTTGGGAGATTAATGGTGTCCCAAGTCACCGTTTGAATCCCGAACCGAGGAAAATATGACTCTGTTAACAGTCCGCGAACCAGAAATCCGAATAAGGAATTCTGTTAACCCGGGAGAAGGTGTTAGGCATTCCCGGATTCCGTGGTTCTAGCACGGTCGCTCAACTATTGTATTTAATTATATCTGATTTCAAAAACATGTTTTATTCTATGCGCCTTTTTATTGATAATCTGCTTTTATTATATATTTATTTTTACAAGAATTGCAATGTCGTAAAAATGTATCTTGAACCACGCCGTACCAGTACGCCCGTGGCTTTTGACACATTTCAACTTCGTTGAGATTTGGATTTGGGTCACATAAATGTGCACCCTTATTTTGGAAGGTAATATTATTAAAATACACGCCTAAAGTAACTGCGAGTTATTATATTTGGGGAAGACGATGAAATTCGCTAAATAGTCCGCCCGAATTCTAAGCATTTTATATATCCTTTATTGAGGGCCCGGCATTTTATGCGTTTATTTGGCGAGACTCGTCTCATTTTTATTAAAGGTAAACTAACAATCTAAAATTCTCTATTTATTTGTCTCTAATAGTTAATTAATTCACGAATATAAATTCAAATCTCGAATTCAAGTCCGAGTTCAAATAAAAGGGTGAAACCTTTTGGCTTTAACCCGCTACCTAATTCAAAATCCGATTTCATATTTTATGGATTAATTTTTCATATTCCTAATTATTATTTTTTTAGTATTATTATATGTGAACCCTTTAATTTTTACTTTTAGCTTTAACAAAGCTTTAGAGATTCAAGCTTGGTCCAGGTCATGCAAGTTGAGCTTTGGCCCAATATGGCTTAACTCCTATCTACACAAAATGAAAAAATATTTTTTGGGCCTGGGCATACGTATGTGAGCATTTCAGTAAAAATGTGCATGACTAATTGGGCCGTTATATTTAGGTCCAGAATTCAAATTCGAACTAAAATCATTTTTATACATAATCATGGAACAAAACGAATTTAATAGAACAACACACTGAAAATCGTTTCAATTCAATCAATTACTACCATTATTCTACTATTAGTCACTCAAAATTGTATAAGGATCAACCACAAATTTAGAATCTTACTTGGCTAAACAGAGATTTTATCTCTGATTATTTATACTTTTATACTGCCGAAACTCCAAAACAATTCGATACTGCAGCATAGTACTATTTAATTACTAATTAACAGTGAAAATAACAACTACAAGGATTATGAGTTTATGAAAGCAACCAATAAGAAATTAACAAACACTGTCATGTACTTATCCTGCTAACCTAATTTGAAATCAACCTTTTATATGAATTTGGCGAATAGTAGTATACGCAGTCCAGTTCAGTTTATTTATACGATCCTATGAATGTAATAACAATTTTAAGTAACAAAATCATCAAATTAATACTCAAACGCGTCAATTGACATTTGAAATTAAACTGAATTTTAGGCCTTTAATATCACGAATTAATACTGCAACTCATAGCCCTCAATGACAAAGCTGTGTACCTGAATATAGAACAACAAAGAAAGTAAGGATCAGCTTCAGTTATACAGCAACAGCAACAGCAACAGGATAGAAAAATCCAGTCACAGCCTCAAAATACCCCAGATCAAACCACAACATGAGATTTTAACCAGAAAAAAATAACTCGACCAGTCCAGTGCAATTTCACAGATTTTTGAATACTAAAATCGAAGAAGATCAATGCAAAGCCTTCAAGTTTAACTAAATGATCAATGAAATAGTGATGTTTTGGGATTTTCTACTAATTTCTAATGTTTTTGAGTTTTTGGAAGCTATGAATTTCGAATTTGGGCAGAGATTGTTTTAGGGAGAAATTTTCAGATTCTGAAACTTGTAAAACAAGGCATATCAATGCCTATTTATAGATGTAAAGTTGGAGGGAAACTCAAATTTGAGTATTTGTACATTAGTCCCTCTTTTATTTCAATTCTACCCTTTATTTTTAACTTGTAATACAATTAGCTACACTTATTTATTAAGAACTATACTAATACCCCAATCTAGAATATTCTATTCTATTGTAATTCTTTATTTACCCTCACTTCACTTTAAAAATTACTAAACTTCCCATTTTTATGCCCCTATTACCCCTGAAATTGCATCATTACTACTATTAAACTATTTTTCTATACCCAAAATACCCTCCCTTCCTTTTGTTAATTACTGCTAAACCCTACCCCCTTGATTGCCGGATTTTAACCATTAACTATCCAATTCTATAATCCTATTTATCAAAATTAATACTGATATCAGAAATGAACAATTAAAATCATACTGCCACTGAACATAACAAACCAAAAAGAAATCTAATTAACTACTGATTATCTAACTATTTAACTAACTAAAAGTAATCAAAACAAATAACTCATCTGAATTACGATTATCCTAATTATTAAAACCTAATAGTGTTAACAGAAATTTAACAATACAATTTTTAAAAGCAGAAATGAAACAAACCCTAATAAAACTAATAACAAAATGTTGAGAGAAATCAAGAAAACAAACACATGCAAAATAAAAGAAAATTAAAACAGCAATAGAGAAGAAGATTGAAGAACTTATCTAGGGTTTCTTTTTTTATCAGACTTCTAATCCTTGTTCCAACCACGCCCGAGCCAAATCTTGTTTGAATCCTTTGGGATTTAGGATCCGTAACATCCCAAACGTTGTGTTTTTCAAAAGAAAACACCTATTTGGGGTGTTACGGTCATGAATCCTCAAAGATTGGATCGGGGTTCTTGAATTTAATATTTGAGGCATTCTGGTGATATTTGAGGACTATGGTTTGGATATTTGGGATAAGAAGGTGAATGCGAGTCTACGGTGTAAATTTGGGGTGATTTGGGTTAGGTGTTGTTCGCCGGAGGTAGGGTTCCAGCGAGACAAAATTGGATATTCGACAAGATGGAGTGATATTCGAAGGAAACCAAGTAGAGGAGTGGAAAGAGGAGTTCATGGCGGTCATATGGTATAATTTTGGTGAGGTTTGGTGTAAGGGGTGTTTTCCGTCGGCGAGGGTTCCGACGGGGTTAGCGGTGGAACAGGGGCGGTTAGGTGAAGGAGGAAGACGAAGTGAATGAATATTGAGAAAATGAATTAGGATAAATGTATTTTATTTAATTTGGTGTATTAAATGATGGCCCTTGGATGAAATGATTTGAACGGATCAGATTAATTAACACCTACACGGTGTCGTTTTGTTTTAATGAGAGATCAAGCTGATGGCCGTTGGATTAAGGGCAATAAATGGTTGAGATCACAGGATGCCAAAATGCATCGTTTTATCTGAAGGGAGGGCAGGCCGGGTTTGGGATAATTGGGCCATGGACTGGGGCGTGTGGCTTGGCCTGGGCATATTTTGTTTGGATTTGGGTATTTGGCCCAATTTTAATAGATTTTCTTTATCTTTGCTTTTCTTCAAATTTTACTCTTTTTGTATTTTATTTTCATTTCATTTTTTATTTATTTCTGTATTTTCCAGCTTATATATTTATTTAAATTTGTTTTCTAATTTTATAAAATTGAGAAATTAAACTAACAATTAAACTAATTAAAGCCTAAAATCATTTAATAACTATTTTTTAATAATTTTCAACAAAAATGCTAAATGAATTATTTTGTAATTTTCTTTAAATTGTTCTAAAATGAATTAATACGTACTTAATATTAAAATGTGAAATTAAATTCCTAATGCAAATACATATTTTTGTATTTTTTAATATGAATTATTCTGCAACCAATTAACACAAAAAATGCAATAATTATCAGAAAATGACACCAAAATACACAAAAATTATAAAAATAAAGAAAAATAATTTTGTTTGAATTTTTGGGAATATTTTTCTTAGGGCAAAAATCACGTGCTCACAGCTGTCCCTCTTTGCCCGAAAACACGAAGAGTTTTCGTGCAAAGACAAGTGAGCGGAATTGAGGGATTTTTGCCCGTTCGCATATTCCGTGTGAAGCATTTTTAAAAAGTTGACCGCACCCTGCTTCAGAGGATGCCTACATATCCTGGGCTAAACAGGAATCAGGTTAGTGTAGTTCAGGAGTGTCTGGTAGCTGGGACTACCAGGAGCTGTGATTTCACTGCTGTTGTTGTTGTTACTGCTTGCTGGCCCCCTTATTACACCTTGTCAAAATAAAAGAAGCTAGCGTAAGCTATGATCTATGAATTACAAACGATTCTATCTATGTCTTCAAACTTGCTCTTGTGTTACTTTGAACTTGTATCTTGTATTCTTCCAATGGAATTCTTACTGTTGCTTTGGCGATGTTTTGCCAATTCCTCCTGATGTTGCTTGACTACTATAGTTTGAAATATGTGTCCATTCTTCAGGTGGAATCCTGCTTACGATTGCTTGAAAAGGTATTCCTTTGTTCTCCAGGTGGGCTCCTGTTTGCGATGCTTAAAATGTATTCTCTTGTTCTCCAGGTGGGCTCCATCTTGCGATGCTTAAAATGTATTCCCTTGTTCTCCAGGTGGGCTCCTGCTTGCGACAAAAATAGACAAACAAATAAAATTTTCTGCCCCAGTATGGTGACTGGGCATATCATGTTATCAGATATTAAAATTAAAGGCTAGAATCTGGATTGTACTTCCCTTGTTTTCCAGGTGGGTCCCTGCTTGCTGCATTAGAAAAGATATTTCCTTTGTTCTTCAGGTGGGCTCCTGCTTGCTAAATTTTGAAAGAGATATTCCCTTGTTCTTCAGGTGTGCTCCTGCTTGCTGAAATTTGAAAAGTATTCCCTTGTTCTCCAGGTGGGCTCCTAATTGCTGAACTTGAAAATTATTCCCTTGTTCTCCAGGTGGGCTCCTGACTGCAACAAAATAGACAAACAAAGAAAATTTTCTGCCCCACTTTGGTGGCTGGGCACATGGGTGAGTGTTATTTTACCAACTATTATAAGAATTTGAAGGCTAAGTCCTATAATCCAGGGAGGTCTTGACAACTCCTAACAATTACGAACCTAAATTATCTCTTCTCAAGGTATTCCTCCCACTACATTTGTTATCAAAAAGGTCTTAAACTACTTCCCATTATCCAGGGGGTCCTGACAACTTCTATTACGACTTCCACTATATCTTGTTATCTAAACAGACCTTAAAACTACGTTCCATTATCCAAGAGGGTCCTGACAACTTCTATTACGACTTCTACTATATCTTGTTATTTAGACTGACCTAAAAACTACTACCCATTATCCAGGAGGGTCCTGACAACTTCTATTACGACTTCCACTATATCTTGTTATTTAGACTGACCTTAAAACTATGCCCCATTATCCAGGAGGGTCCTGAAAACTCTTAATTGAAACCTATTGCAAACTTTAGAACGAACTTATATTCCTATGGTGTACTTTCATGCTATGCTACGTTTCTCATGATTGTTTTGAAATTCAAACTAAATCCCATTTTTCAGGAGGGTCCTGACAACTCCTAACAATTACAAACCTAAATAACCTCTTCTCAAGGTATTCCTCCCACTACATTTGTTATCAAAAAGGTCTTAAACTACTTCCCATTATCCAGGAGGGTCCTGACAACTTCTATTACGACTTCCACTATATCTTGTTATTTAGACTGACCTTAAAACTACTACCCATTATCCAGAAAGGTCCTGACAACTTCTATTACGACTTTCACTATATCTTGTTATTTAGACTGACCTTAAAACTACGCCCCATTATCCAGGAGGGTCCTTAATGTCAAACCTCCTTTTTTCGCTACCGCTTTGAACGAAGCCTATTTATTACACCCTAGGAAGGGATATAATAAAAGGAAGCAGTTTTTTCCAATTTAAGGACAATCGGAACGGAATTTATTTATTTAAATTTCAGAGTCGCCACTTGGGAAAATAATGGTGTCCCAAGTCACCGGTTTAATCCCGAACCGAGGAAAGTTTGACTCTGTTACAGTCTGCGAACTAGAAATCCGGATAAGGAATTCTGTTAATCCGGGAGAAGGTGTTAGGCACTCCCGAATTTCGTGGTTCTATCACGGTCGCTCAACTGTTGTATTTGTTTTTATCTGATTTCTATCTATGTTCCATTTTTATGTACATTTATTAATATTCCGCTTTATCATTTTTATAAGAATTGCAACGTCGTGAAAATGTATTACGGTCCACACCGTAGCAGTACGCCTGTGGCTTTTAATACATTCCGACTTCGTTGAGTTTTGATTTTTGGGTCACATAAATGTGCACCCATACTTGAGAAAGTGTATTATAAATCGCGCCTAAAATATCTATGTCTATTAACATTGGGAAAAACCGTGAAATTCGCTAAACGGTCCTTCCGAATCTAAAATTTTATATAGAAACTTATTTGAGGGCCCCGCAATTATATTTTTAACGCGGCGAGGCTCATCTCATTTTTATTGAAGGCCAATCCTAAGATGAACTATATTCTCTACTTATTTTTGTCTCTAGCAATAAAAGGAAAATAATCTAAAGCTATGTTTCATTTTAAATGGTTAGAATTAAAGTTTTTAGTGAACCTTGCCCCTACGAATCAGGCTCATGATGAAAACCTAACTCTTATTGTTTACTGACTAATTTTCAAATCAGATGTTAAATATATGTAATGGTTTATAAATGATCTGGGCCATGGACTCATATGAAATCAGGCCATATTTGTTCTGGGCCTGAACTAAAGCCTAGTGCGGTACCCTGGCCTATTATCACTGGATCGATCAAATCCAGCTTGGGCCAGAGTTCTGGATTGCACGTTGGAATGTCCAGGCCCAATAACCTAAATCAATCCAGATACTAGACCAGATATACAGGCCTAATGGACGACAGAACGATTTGCTTTCTTATTTTTTTTACAGCTTCATACCAATATTCAGAAGAACGTGTGATTGAGCCATTCATATTGAATTACTGTTTTTCTTCAATTGGAAAACATAAAGACTAAACTACAGAAAACATACTCGGATTGAAAGATACAAATTCATTCGTATTTAAGCTTTTATTTTACATCTACTACTAGATTTTAACACGAGTATTTATAGTTGAATTAGTCTAAGCAATTCACAGCTATTAACAACATTCGAATTCTAACAAACGCATGCTTTTACAAATTAAATGAGGGATATGTAACGTTTTGGTATATTTAAAAACACTTAAGGATATGAGACCACTGGATCTAATAAACCAACTGCTCAGATTCATTTTCCCCTATACGACACCGTACTATTTAAGTGATGATTAAATCCTGGCCATTGGCTTAACGGTTCAGATTGACTTTACTACATGACGTCGTTTGATTTATTAGATGGCCAGCATTTCTGGCCGTTTGATCAAAAGACTTCAACGGTCCGGATTTAGCTACACCTAAGCAGGGTCGTTTTAGCTTGGACTGGGCAGACCGGGTGCCATTCCTTTGGGCCTGGGGTACTTATTTTAAATTTTTTTTTAAATCTGAAGTTGGTATGAATGTTTAAAATTATGAAATACCAATACATTTTACTCATGTAGTGAACTCAGCAGTTCAATTAACCCAAATTGGAAAGTATATTTGATTATCAACTGAATTCGATCGGAAATGGCAGTCAAATGGAGGGACGATAGAGACACGGAATTCGCGTGTCTTTATTATCTAATAGAAATGATAGAGACACGGAACTCGCGTGTCTCTATTATCTAATAGAGATGATAGAGACATGGAACTAGCATGTTTCTATTATCTAATAGAGATGATAGAGACACGGAACTTGCGTGTTTCTATTATCTAACAGAGATGATAGATACACGGAACTAGCGTGTTTCTATTATCTAATAGAGATGATAGAGACACGAAACTAGCGTGTTTCTATTATCTAATAGAGATGATAGAGACACGGAACTCGCGTGTCTCTATTATCTAATAGAAATGATAGAGACATGGAACTCGCGTGTTTCTATTTTGATGAGGCTCCGATATTAACAAGGTAAGGGTTGGGCTAGGGTAGATATCTTCTTGGCCTGGGTTGTTTTGATCCGTTTGAGCTTGGATGGCTGAGGGTATTTTGAGCCCAAATTTGCATTATATTTTCTCTTTGTCTATTTTAAATTTTTTTTATTTTCACCTTCCTTTTGTATTGTATGTATCTTTATTTGTATTTTGTATTTCGGCTATTAATTTTAAATTCTAAGAAATTATTTAAAATCAAAAAATAAATGCAAAGACCAATTTTGTTATTTTCTTTAATTTTGCTCTAAAACAATTTGCTACCTAATTAATACTAAGAATGAAATAAAATCCTAAATGCATATTTTGTATTTTTAACATGAGTTATTATGCAACTAATTAATACTACAAAAATGCAACAAAATTCCTAAAAATTATAAAATTATTTAATTTGAAACTTTTGGAACAATTTGCTTAGGGTAAAAATCACGTGCTCACAGCTGCCCTTCTTTGCTCGGAAACACGAAGAGTTTTCGTGCAAAGACAAGTGAGCGGTAATGAGGGATTTTGGACCGTTCGCATATTCCGTGTGAAGCATTTTTGAAAGTTTGACCGCATCCTGCTTCAAAGATTGCCTACATATCCTGGGCTAAACAGGAATCAGGTCAGTGTAGTTCAGGAATGTCTGGTAATTGGGACTACCAGGAGCTGTGATCTCATTGTTGTTGCTGTTGTTACTGCTTGCTGATCCCCTTATTACACCGTTGTAAAGATAAAGAAGCTAGCCTAAGCTATGCTCTATGATTTACAAAATCCTATCTAATGTCTGCTATCTTCTGTTCTTGAATTGCCTTGATCTTGTATCTTGCATTCTTTCATATAACTTTTGACTGTGTCCATTCTTCAGGTGGACTCCTGCTTGCAATTGCTTGAAAAAGTATTCCCTTATTCTTCAGGTGTGCTCCTGCTTTCAATAACTTGAAAAAATATTCCCTTATTCTTCAGGTGGGCGCCTGCTTGCGATTACTTGAAAAAGTATTCCCTTATTCTCCAGGTGGGCTCCTGCTTGCTGAATTTGAAAAGATATTCCTTTGTTCTTCAGGTGGGCGCCTTCTTACAACCAATATACAAAAGAAATTTCCTTCCCCCGTTTGATAACTGGGTGCATGATGTTACTAAATGCTAACTTGAAAGATAAAGTTGTATTATACTTCCCTTGTTCTTCAGGTGGGTGCCTGCTTACAACTTGCTTGAAAGAGTATTCCCTTATTCTTCAGGTGGGCGCCTGTTTGCAATTACTTGAAAAAATATTCCCTTATTTTCAGGTGGGCGCCTGTTTGCGAACTTTGAAAAGATATTCCCTTATTCTTCAGGTGGGCGCCTGCTTGCAATTACTTGAAAAAGTATTCCCTTATTCTCTAGGTGGGCTCCTGCTTGCTGAATTTGAAAATATAATCCCTTGTTCTTCAGGTGGGTGCCTGCTTACAACCAATATACAAAAGAAATTTCCTGCCCCCGTTTGATAACTGGGTGCATGATGTTACTAAATGTTAACTTGAAAGATAAAGTTGTATTATACTTCCCTTGTTCTTCAGGTGGGTGCCTGATTGCTGAATTAGAAAAGATATTCCCTTGTTCTTTAGGTGGGCGCCTGCTTGCGATTACTTGAAAAAGTATTCCCTTATTCTCCATGTGGGCTCCTGCTTGCTGAATTTGAAAAGATATTCCCTTGTTCTTCAGCTGGGCGCCTGCTTACAACCAATATACAAAAGAAATTTCTTGCCCCCGTTTGATAACTGGGTGCATGATGTTACTAAATGCTAACTTGAAAGATAAAGTTGTTCAATTAACCCAAATTGGAAAGTATATTTGATTATCAACTGAATTCGATCTGAAATATCAGTCAAATGGAGGGACGATAGAGACACGGAATTCGCGTGTCTTTATTATCTAATAGAAATGATAGAGACACGGA
>MU766760.1:8863-36800 GCA_026770625.1 Nicotiana glauca
AACTACATCAGAAATTACATTTTCTTCCAGTGTATCCGAGCTTTTACATGCTTCAACCTCCTTCCCCTTGACATATGAAGCTTTAGAAATATGTTTTTTCCCATTTTTTGCACTTAAGCGTGTGCTCCTTTGCCTCTCTACCTGAATTAGGTAGGGGTAAGTTCTGCGTACAGACTACCCTCCCCAAACCCCACTTGTTGGGATCAAACTGGGTTTGTTGTTGTTGTTTCTGCAATGGGAAGTCTTGTTTCCGGCAATGATTTCTCGATTTGGGTTTCTTTGAAATTGTCATGTCGAGATTTTGTTCTCTTCTCCAATGCCATATTTTTTGCTAAACCTGCATCCAATACCCCTTGAGTGATTTTCAAGGAGAAAGAGGGTCCATCGAAATTAAGAACTTTAGTGGGTATACCTCTAGTAATCAACTTGCTGGGTGTATTATCAGACATTATAAGGATACGCTTGGATACTGTTGATTACAGAAAATTTGATAAGTAGAGATGTTGAGAATAAGCAAAAATAGCGAAAATCAAAAAAATTAAATACTTACCACACCAATTATAGAGACAAATGAGTAATATCTAGAGGAGATTAGGGTTTACGCCGAGTTTGGGGAAGGAGGAAGCAACGGTGTGGGTGAGCAGGTTTCTCTGGTTTTGAGCATGGTTACAGGGAATGTGAAAGAAAATATATTGTATCAAAATAGAGAGAGGATGAACGTGTATTGAGAAGTTGTATGAAAGATGGTAACTATGAGAGAGAAAAATCTGAGAAGGGAGAGAGAAAAATAAAACATAGCGTCTTTAGTGGCTTAAGTGTAGGTGATAACTAAAATTAGAAATTTTGCTATAAACCATAAAAGACATCTATAGAATATAATTTATTTAAATGATATTTATTATAAATAAATAAGGTATTAACCTTTGCTATAAGAGGTAAAAATTCCTATAATTAACCAATTTCTTCTTCTTCTTTCTGTTCCTGGAATTTGATTTCAGCATAGAAAATCTTCCAGGAGTATTTCTATTTTTCTTTCTTTCTCTCTTCAAAATCAACAATTCCATTCGATCCCCGCGCTTCCTTTTCCGTACACAATCAAACCTCAATGCTTATTAATTCATCTCTTCGATTCAACTCGCATCTTTGACTCGGCTCTGCTTTTCGAAATCTCAACTCAGCTCTCTCCAATTTCAACTGGTATGTTCTTCACCTTCTAAACCCTAACTTTCTGTTTTTTTTCTTTGATTTAATCTTTCAATTTTAATTCAACCAGAACTCTACGTACTATTCTTTCAAAACACTACATTCTATTTTTGTTCTTAATTTGATGGATTTATGTTGATTCTTCGATATTTTATTGTTTTTTTGTTGTTTGTGGATTTATAGGGTTTTTTCCCCTACAAAAATTGGAATTGTGCAAGTTGAAAATTGGAGAAGAAAGGCTGAAAATTAGGCAGGGTCCATATTATTTTAGTAAAAGAAAAAAAACCCTAATTTTAGGTAGGCAACTCGCGTCTCATAGAGTGTATTTCACGCGATGGAGGCTGACATGGTCGGGTGTTTAGTTAATTTCTTTTTTGAAAAAATAAAGTGTATAGTTGGAAATGGCCTCATTTGAGGTGCCTGGCTGACCGTTGTGGATAACTTGGAGGGGCGCTATATGTATTTCACCAAAACAAAAAGGTATTGTTTTGAGCCAAATAAAAAGCAAAATTATTTGAAATTAGGATTGTATAATACACCAATTTTTATTATTTTAGGAGATTAGGAAAAATTCGTCGTGAAATTCATGAGATATAAAATTCTGATTTCATGTTCTACGAATCATGATTAGCAAATATTGGATGCTACAATTTCTGAAGAAGACAAAATCTCCAAAGCAATGAACCAAGAGAAATGTATCAAAACGGGGATTGAAAATGAAGGAGCGTGTCTTGGAGTTAGGTCTATTTTCCTATCATATTGCCTCGCACAATGATAACTACCCTTCCACATACGACTTATGAGCAAGTTAAAAATGAAAGGTACTTGAGGTCTCGTCGTTTAGCCATGCATTTTACTTGAAAAATATTACAATGTTGTAAGTGGGGAAAAAATTCTAAATTTTTTGAAAAGGTGATCAAAACCAGTTTCTGGTTTTTTTAAAAACTCATACTCAAGAAAATTTCAAAAAATTATGGACAAACACATTGTAAATTTTTTTTTTTAGAAAGAGAAATTTATTTATGGAGAAATGGGGCCTTAATAAAGTCAAGTCGTAAAAAAACAAAGCACCGTCTAGCCAGTTTTTGGACTGGTCATTCAAAAATAGCCAACGTTTATCAAACAATAAAAAATAACCACTAATTTACTGCAACAGAGACCGGTCCAGCATAATATACTGGAGTTCGGTGCACCTGTGTATGAACTTCCAACATATTATACTGAACCAGTATACGTTGCTGGCTCCAGTATAATATTCTAGAGACTAGAGCACCGGTGCTCCAAACTCCAGTATATTATGCTGGACCGGTATATTATACTGGAACTCCAGTATATTATGCTGGAGTATTTTTTCAGATTTTGAACAGTATTTTTGTTCAGATTTTTCTTTACATAAAAAGCGACTAAGTTTCGATTACTTTTGAAACTGGGCTATTTTTGAATGGCCACTTGTAAATTGGCTATTTTTTTAATTTCCCACAGTCAAGTCGCTTGCCTCTGGAAAATTTATAGCCCATTATTCACGCACTGGTTTGCACCAATTGCCCTCTTCCCGACATCCTTAGCAATTTCTTATCCCTATTTATAGCTGACCACTTCATTCCTTATTTTATCTGCAATTTTAATTATATACTACAAACATCAGTTGTATCTTTATCCCTATAAAGCTGACCACTTCATTCCTTATTTTATCTGTAGTTTTAATTATATACTACAAACATCAGTTGTATCCATGGAGAAATCCAACTCTTTTATTCTTTGTGTTGACTTATAGTTACTCTACTTGTTAGTGGCATGCATGGCAACAAACATAAGCACAGATATATCAGCTCTTCTTGCCTTAAAAGAGTTACTCTAAAATCTTCTCATCCCTTAACCCAAAATTGGTCTTCTCAATCTTCAGTTTGTGACTGGATTGGAGTCACTTGCGGATCTCGCAATCGTAGGGTGAGAGCACTCAATATATCAAACATGGACATTGTTGGAACCATTCCGCCACAGTTGGGGAACCTCTCGTTTCTTTTTTATCTCGATGTGAGCAAAAATAGTTTGCATGGAGACATCCCTCAAGATTTGTCTCGTTTACGTCGATTGAAGGTGGTTGATTTCGGATATAATTTTAATGGAGAGATTCCAATATGGTTCTGTTTCTTTTTTGAGCTTCAAATTGTTAAGAACAAGCTATAGGTCTGCCATTAATGGAGTTGAAGAATTGAAGAAGAAGGAAGAACAGAGAAGAAAATAGAGGAAGGTTCTAGGGAGAGAAAATGGAACTAATTTTTCCAATCTAATTAACCGTGAGTACACTGTACAACTGTTATATATTCATTACAAGATAATTTCTGTACTAACTAACCCTATGACAGTTAAGTAACTAACTTCTAACGAATTATCTTTCTAGAAGAGTACAATATAAATAGCTAATTGTAAACTATTTATTTCTACACTCCCCCTCAAGTTGAGAATGGAAAATGTTTTTCATTCCCAACTTGGAAAGTAATGCTGAATGTTGTTGATGGCCTAAAGTCTTTGTCAAGATGTCTGCAAGTTGTTCTTGACTGGATATATATGCAGTTCTTATCAGGCCTTCTTGTATTTGCTCCCTTATAAAGTGATAGTCAATCTCTATATGTTTTGTTCTCTCATGGTACATATGATTAGTTTCTATTTGTAGGGCTTCCTTGTTATCACAATACAACTCCATATGCATCTTCATATTTACCTACAACTCTATCAATAGTCCTTTCAACCACATCAATTCTGCTAATGTATGTGCCATACTTCTATATTCAACTTCTGCTAAACTTCTAGATATAGTACTCTGCTTCTTTGCTTTCTGGGAGATAAGTGATGCCACTAGTTTAATAGAGAAACTAGTAACTGATTTCCTATACATGGGGCATGAAGCCCAATCTGAATCACAATAGGCCACAATTTCCTCTGCACCAGTGCTTGACATTATGAGTCCAAGTCCAGGCTAATTCTTCACATACCTCACTATATGCAGAGCTGCTTCATAATGAGACCTTTTTGGTGCATGCATAAACTGACTCAAACACTATACTGCACATGCAATGTCCGTCCTGGTTATTGTTTAGTACAATAGCTTCCCAACTAGTCTCTGAAAAATGCTTTTATCTTCCAAAGTCTCATCAGAACTTTCTGCTTTTATTAGCTTATCAAATTCTACACTAGTTAGTTTTAGATGTTGTTCCATTAGAGTTTCCTTAGGCTTTGAACCTGAAAGGCCTGCTTCAGAGATCATCTCCAAGGTGTACTTTCTTTGTTACATTATGATGCCTTCACTTGATCTAGCAAACTCAATACCAAGAAAAGATCTTAGTTCTCCAAGATCTTTCAGCTTAAAGGTTTTGTGCAGAGTATCTTTGGCTGATTGTATCTCTGCCAAATCATTTCCTGTAACAAGCAAATCATCTACATATACAAGTATGAGTACAAAAACACCATTAGTAGTTTTAGTGAATAATGAATAGTTATGTTTGCTCTGTTTGAAATCAGATGCTAGTAGGGCTTGTGTTAGTTTTAAGCTCCATGGTCTAGAGGTCTGTTTCAACCCATATAGGGATTTAAGGAGTCTACAAACCTTGTTCTCCCCCTGGCTACCAAATCCCTGGGTCAATTTCATATAGACCTCCTCAAAGAGATCACCATTCAGGAAGGTATTGTGTACATCCATCTGGAAAAGAGGCCAATGCGTAAGAGCTGCAATAGCTATGACAGTCCTTACAATAGTCATCTTAGCTACTGGGGAAAAAGTATCATGAAAATCAATGCCCTCTTGCTGGGTATATCTTTTTGCTACTAACCTTACTTTAAACCTCTCAATAGATCCATCGGCATTATATTTAATTTTGTATACATGCCTACATCCAATGGGCACTTTCCCAGGTGGTAGGGTAACTCCTTTCCAAGTGTTGTTCTGTTCTAGTGCTTTTATGTCAAGCTTCATTGCTTGAACCCACCTGTCATCTCTGATGGCTTGAGAGTAAGAAAAAATATCAGTGTCTGATAAAAAGAAGCTAAGAAGAAATATCAGTGCCTGATAAAAAGAAGCTAAGAAGGACTGAAAATGGGAAGGAAGATGAGAATAAGACACAAAATGTTGAATTGGATAAGGAGAGGCAGAAGTAGAAGGCAAAGGAGGGTGAACGTAGTCAGTTAACCAAATGGGAGGTCTGGATTGTCTGGTAGATTTCCTGAGCTATAAAGATTGTGAGGATTGTGGATGTGACAAAGAGAGAGAATCATCAAGAGAGGATGGTGGTGCAGGAGCAGCAGGATAAGGTGAAGGTGGAGAATGTGAGGAGGCAGGTGGAGCAGGATTAGAAGAAGAAGAAGAATGATATGGTGAATCAGGAGGAAAAGAGGAATCAACAGGTAAACTAGAATGATCATCATTAGAAGATGGTGGAACAAGTGGATGCATATCAGAGATAGGAAAAAGATTAGAAGGAGAACATTTAGGAGCGGAATCAGGCCAGGCAAGAAATTTGTTTCTGGATGTTTGAAAGGGAAAATATCTTCCTTGAAGACAACATCCCTACTGACTAAGAATTTATTGGTTTCAATGTCAAAGAGTTTGTAGCCCTTCTGTGTGGGTGCATATCCCATAAACACAGCTGGAATGGATTTAAAAGTAAATTTATCATGGAAATCTGGCTTTGTAGCATAGCAAAGATATCCCAAGGTTTTCATATGATCAAAGGTTGGTGGCTTCCCATGGAACATCCCATAAGGAGATTTTCCATTTAGGGTGGAACTAGGAAGTCTGTTGATAATATATGTTGTTGTAAGAATGCAATCCCCCCAAAATTTCAAGGAAATGTTTGCTTGAAACCTTAAAGCTTTAGCTACCTCTAGAAGGTGTCTATATTTTCTCTCCACAACTCCATTCTCTTGCGGAGTGAGAACACAACTACTTTGATGAATAATTCCCTTGGTTTTGAAGAGATTAGAACATAAGTGTTAAAGAATTCAAAACCATTGTGTGATTGAAGGTTTTAATAGTAGTGGAAACTTGATTCTCTACTAGGTGAAGAAAATCAGTCAACGCAACATATATATCACTTTTTAATCTCAAAAGAAATGTCCAAGTCATTATGGTCCAATCATCAACCAGAGTTAGAAAGTACCTATATCCATTATGAGTATTTACTCTATATGAACCCAAACATCCATATGAACAAGCTAAAATGAATTAGTAGACTTTGAATTACTGATAGGAAAAGGTAGTCTTATTTGTTTAGCTAATGGATATATAAGACAATTACAAGCAGAAGTTGGAGCACTAGACAAATGTTTACTTATTGCGGAAATTTTTTGTAAAACTGGAAGAGGAGCATGACCAGTCTTTGGTGCCATAAAGCACTTGTGCTTTGCTGAACTGAAATGGTCATGCACTTAGAAGAAGAGACAGCAGCATGTGTTGAAGGACTGAGGATGTAGAGACCACCCTCAAGCCTACCAATCCCCTTCACCATGCCACTGAAGAGGTCCTGAAAGACACAAAAATCAGGATAAAAAAGGACAGAACTATTCGGTTCTTTAGTATATCTAGAAATGGACAAAAGGTTATACTTGAATTGGGGAACATAAATTGCATCATGCAGTACATCAGAATTAGGCAAAATACAAGTTCATATATGAGTAATTTTGGTATTGTTTCCATTAGGCAAGTGCACAGTTGCGGATTTAGGTTTAGAAATTGGATTAAAGTTGATAGCAGATTCAAGGATGAAACCATATAGTTAGAAGCACCGGAGTCAATAATCCAACTACCTTGGTTATCAAGTGAGTTACATGCCATATTTGTTGCATCTGTAGGTTGAGTCTCCTTGCTTAGCACCTTGAGAATTTGTTGGTACTGCTTAGTGATGAATGGCTGGACAGTTGGTACTACAGCTGGTATATTATTTTCATGTGCAGCATTTTGAAGAAACTCTAAAGTATGAGCATTGTGTGTCATATTTCCAGGTCGCTCATGTGATCCTATTCTCTTATTATTGTTGAATTTGAATCCTGGAGTATATCCTACTAGTTTGTAACATGATTTTCTTGAGTGTCCCTTCATGCGGCATTAATCACACATAAGCCCTTTGTTTTTCCTAGGTCTCACATTCGAAGCATTTGCAGTAAAGCACTAATCTCTACATTCAGAGGTGTACTCCATAAAATACCAGCCTGTGATGTGCCAACATTCACCCTTTGGATTTCCTCTTGCACAATCATTGAGTAGGTCTGATCTAGAGTAAGTGTTGGGTGCATCATCAGAATTTGACTCCTTTGTGGTGCATAGGTATCATTTAGCCCCATTAGAAACTTCATGAGTTTTTGGTGGTGAAGAAATGTCACAAAAAGTCTGGATCTTTCACGGTCACAACCAGGAAAAGGAATTATTTACTCAAATTCATCCCACAAGTCATTAAGTCTGGAAAAATACACAGAAATACTCGAAATGCCTTGTGTCAGACAATTAATCTCCCTATTCATATGATAAATTTTGGTAGCATTTACTTTATCAAATCTCTCCTTCATAGCTTTCCATACTTTCTCTACATTGGTTGAGTATACAATTCCTCTTCTGAGTTCTGGTGCGACTGAACTCATATTCCATGATTGCACAATCGCGTTACACCTATCCTACTGGCGTAATTTATAGGCATCATTTTCAAATTGATCTCTAGTACATGATCCATCAACAAAACCTAATTTGTTTTTTACTAGCAATGACATTACCATAGATCTACTCCACTCCGAGTAATTTTCAATCCCTATCAACAGTTGAAAGAGGAGTGAAATACCTGGTGTATCCAATGCATGAACATATCGTGGATCATCGTAATAAACTTGTTGAACAGTTGCATGTGAAGTTCCAGCTACATTCTCCGGCATATAGATCGCCATTTCAAAGAAAAAAAGGAAATTGAAACAGATAGAAGGAAAAAAAGGAGAATTTAAGGTTTTTGACAAAAATAAAAAAAAAGGTTGAAATGAGCAATGAATTTACAAAGAGAGAATTGAAGAGCAAGAAACTGTTGTGCACGCTGCAACAGATGCGAAGCAAGAGATGGTGTTGGAGACTGAATTATTTGGCACAAGGGAAAGTTTGGTGATGCAGGCACTTCTTCAGGTGCCTAGATATTTTGACTTTAAAGAAAGCAAATGGGAAACATGCCAGAGGTACGGTGAAGAAAATCATGGAGCAGCAGGTTGTAGCCCTCTTGAAAAGAAGAAAAGGCCATGATTTCGTTGTGGGCATTATGGGCATAATGGAAAATATTGCAAGAAGATCAGAGGTTGCTTTACTTGCAAGAGAAGAGGTCATTTAGCCCGAGACTGTCCCGATACTAACATACAGATACTACAAGATCAATCCTGTGAATTTTGTTATTTTCATCCTTTGCACTTCTGGTAGGGTTTTTGGCTGCTATTTTCATTTCCCGAATTTGGGCTCGAAAGGCGTCATTTTCTTTTGCTAGCTTTTTCTTCTCGCCCTCATCCGTGGCGGCTTGCAAACCATTCTCAAATTAAAGATCCTTGACTTGCTTTTCCAGCTTGCTTATGGTAGCTCTATACTTATTTTCTTTGGCCAACCAGTCCCATTACTCCTGCGCTCCATCAGTGAACTGTTGGACATAGGGCCTTTTGCGGGCCATTCGAGCTCTTGTTAGACTTGGGATCTTTTACCATACCAAGCTGTGCAACTAGGCTTCAATTTTCCCCTAGATAGATCTCGTACCTGAGTTTTTGGCTCTAAGAATCTACATTGATGCCAAATCCGACGCACCATTTCTTCTGGAAAAGCAACCTTTGGTCCTAGCTCAATGACCTGCCGACTGAAATCCTCATCACGTGGAACAGTCTGGTATCTGCCTAGTTGGCGTAGAACTCTATGCGGGGCATAAGGCTGAATGCTCCGGAGACCCATCAATAGAAGAAAACACACCTCAGCTGACATATAAATGATTTCACTGACTGAGAGCCACCCGGATGTCCACTCAATCTTGTTTGCAGTCAGGGAGCTCAGGTGTGCAAACCATGCTTTCGTACCTTCCAGGAATTTATGGCCCTCCATCCGTTGTTCATGTTTTCCAATGCATTCAAGACCGGTCATGCCACTGTTCATGTACTCTGGGCAGTGGCAAAGGTGTTCCTCCATCCAGAGTTGCAGAAGCATATTGCATCCTTCAAAGAACTTTCCCCCTCCTCGGCAGACGGTTAGAGCTCGGTAAATCTCCGCCAAGATCATCGGTACAATGGTGCCATTTGCCTTTTTTGTCGTGAAATCGGCTATCCCCACAAGCCCTAACTCTATGTTTCAATCTTTTCTTGGACAAATCAAAACACCTAGGAATGCCAGTATAAAAGCCAGCCCTCGCCGAGTTTCCCACTTATCTTTGTTCCCCGAGTTAGTAAGACCGGTATCTGGCATTTCAAAATTGCAGGGATTCCCGGAATGTCGGTACAAGAAATATAATGAACAGAATCCTTTGGCCAAATTTCCGTCTTGAACTTCCCGACTGATTCTTAACAGGTCCAAAAACTTATGAGGAGTCACTGTTCTAGGTGCCACCGGATATTGATTTCTGAGATTCCCACTGAAGCTGGTGTAGCCCGCTATTTCCTCAAGCTAGGAGTCAGCTCAAAATCAGCAAAATGGAACACATTATGTGCTGGGTCCCAGAAGTATATCAAAGCCTCAAATATATCCCTCCTCAGCTTAATCTTCAGAAGCCCAACAAGACCACCCAAAGCTTTTATCACAATTTTTCTACTGACCTCTCCCAAATCATACCACCACATATGTAGTTCTAAGGGGATCTCGCGGACTGTGAAAGGTTCATTTTCAATTGTGTTCATCCTGCACATTTATTTAAGATGATTTATTAAAAGACTGTGATTTACTTTGACTAAGAAAACACTCATTTCACAAAATTAGGAACAAAACATTCTTGCGAATACATCCCTTCAGCACCTCAAGATAATAAAAAAATAATTTTAGGGTTGTTCTTGTTAATCAACCAAAATTTTGAAAAAGGACCCTAGGTGGCTATTCTAGCAAAAACAACCTCTGGCGTCTTTTGGGGCATTTTTGGCTATTTTGGACAAGAATGGTGGGACCTAATTTATTTATGACAATTTCATATTTTTGGGTTATTTTTTCCAAAGTAGTTGGACCCGATGAGGGTTGCCTACGTATCCCACATCCGGTGAGAATCAAACTTGCGTAGTTCGTCCAATTTGAATTTGATGCAACAGAAAACACAAACTTTTGAAATAGCTTTTTTTTTTTTCTAAAAATTTCGGCAGAGTTTCGGGGTATTTTGGATACCAGTTTTTTTTAACATACAGGTAATTTCCTCTCTCTCGCCGAAATTTGGTTTTTCTCAATTTTCCCTTATTCTAGAAGCCGGTCAACATGTAGTCCGAATCAAATAAATGCGCAAGTAGCAAGCAAAATGCATCAGGATGGACTTTTGATTTCAGGTGCACCTGTCCTAGACGGACCTAACCCCTGTGTTGAGTCCCCAAAGTCAAAATGCACATGATGCAAACAAGCATTCCTACTAGAGATCCGGCATGAGACTTTGTTATACTAGGTTTAAAACCTGGGTGTATTGTTCTAGACCTGGCTTACCCGAGCGGACAGCTCGAGCTGAGGGGGGCAGCATATCGGGAATACAGAAGCTTCACCGGCAGTGCAACTTTTCCGAACCTCATTCTAAAATTGGAATGACTCTAACAGAAGAGAAGTCACACGAAGTGCACACTTCCTAGATAATTTAGAAGACTCAAATAGAGGAGGGATTCGTTACAATTTATATACAGTTCAACAATATCAAAGTGGTAAAAAGTAATATTTAGCACATTAGGCTCAATCATACCACTAAAATCAGATAATAAAATAAGCCAAATATAACAATTATTCTAAGCTCGAGTTCTGAACCCTGAATTAGAAGTTCTGGGTTCTTGTCCCCAGTAGAGTCGCCAGAGCTGTCACACCTTATTTTTCTACACACCCGGAAGGGAGTATAAAGAGAGTTTTTTCCAACTTAAAGTGACAATCGAAACGGAATTTATTTATTTATTCATAGTCGCCACTTGAGATAAATAATGGTGTCCCAAGTCACCGGTTTAGAATCCCGAATCAAGGAAATTGACTCTGTTTTGTAGTCCAAAAAAACAAAAATTCGGGTAAGGAATTATGTTAACACGGAAGAAGGTATTAAGCATTTTCGGGTTCCGTGGTTTTAGCACGGTCGCTCAACTGTTATTATTGGCCTATTATCAGATTTTAATACATGTTTAGTCTATGGTATATTTTAATTTATTAGTCACTGTTAATTAATTTTGGGAAGTTTCAACGTTATCTAAAACACGTCTTGAACCACATCACATGAAATGCACTCGTGGTCCACAACATATTTTATTAAACGTTATTGAGAATTGCAGTTGGGTCACATAAAATGCACACTCGAGTTTAGAAAATTAATTTTAGATAGCGCGCCTAAAGCAACTACGCACTTTCAAGTTTGCGAGGGCCATGAAAAATTCAACTAATGGAACACCTCAATTCTAATTTTAAAGGATGTTTGAACTACTCGTTTGAGGGCCACAAATTTATGTTATTCAATATGGCACACCTCAAATAATTAAAGGACCTAATTAATCGAATAAAAGAAGAAGGGAATTTCTAATTTATTTTAAGGAAATGTTTAAGCTAAACTTAATAACTTGTGGATTGACAATGAGTAAAAACATGCCTGTGGTTGTTTAAAAGGGGCCCAAACTAGCGACAGGCCCAATTGTCACGTGCAAAGCTACTTATGACAATTTCATGAAGCAGTTGGCCCAAACGGGGAGCCCATGTCAAAAGCAAAAGCGACGAATGGACAACTGGGCATAACTGGGCTAAGGCTGACAGCCTAGTTTCACGATTCATTGTTAACATTTGAAGCAGATTGTATCTTTCATAAAAAAACAAAAATTTGAGCAAGGACTGAATCTCTTTAAACACTTGCAAAACACATTTTTGAGATCAACATACATTTTATAATGAAAATGCACTTCCTAACGTGACATCAGCTCGTTCAACAGATTGTTTCGATAATTTAACATCATAATTCAAGGATTATAACTCATGCTAAACTCTAATTTAACACAACACCTTTAGACAAAATCGTAGAACTCAAACTTTCAAGGAAAACAAAAGGTAAAGAGTTAATCTAAGCCTGAGAATTTTCAAGTCCAAAATCAAACTCAAAATCCATTTGAAAATGTAAGTCTGAGAATTTTACAAAAAACAAACTACCATTTCGCACCCAACAAACCAAACTCTGATAGACATTCATCAGTACACAATAACAATTCAATACCAAGCCAACTCACAAATACACCTATGAAATTTAATCCCAAATTAGACTATTTTCTCAATGCCACAAATAGCTGAACCCAGGATGTTCACGTATCAATTACTGGAGTCCAAAATCACACCCAATTATATTGACAACAAAACCAACCAAATGTTCATGCTTAAACTCCATTCTAAGCTAATTCAACAAATGAACATGTGAAATTTAGCTTCAGCTATATCCTTTCTCAATACCAACAGTAACAAAATCAAGAAATTAACACCTAAATTCTCAAATAGCACTGATTCACTTTTTACACCATATTAATGACATGAGAAAACTGAGATAACATGTATAGTGTAAGATTTACTACATAATTCTACAGAAATGGAAGAAACAGAAGAAGTAAAACTTAAAACACAACTTCTATTCAGTCAAGTTTCCACTCGAAATGCATGTTTACAATCATTTGTTGTTCATGGTTTGAAAAATACCTGAAAATTAAAAGTGAACCAATAGGAATGGAAAGTTAGCAACAACAGCAGCAGACTCAACCTAAAACAAGCAATAGAACAATACCCAAACAACAACCCAAATCAAACATTGAAACCCCAAACTCAAACCATTTTTTTCTACCCAGGTGCATGAATTTGAATCTTTTCTGAAGTTCTAGCTAACTAAGAGAAACAGATAACCGAAACCAAGCAGATTTTGAGCAGTTTTTACCAAAGAAATGCAGGGATTTCAGTGTTTATTTCAGAGTTTTGTAAGCTTAGCCATTTTCAATTTTTCTGTATTTTCCAGTCTCTAAAATTCTACCTTGAGAGTGAAGAAACAATGCCTTTATAGGCAAGCCTTAGGGCAGCAAGAATGAGTTCAGTTTTTGCCCTTCAATCCTTTTCAAACTATACCCTTAGTTCAAATTATGTTTTTAAAAACAGTCCTAATCCCACTTTCTTAGAAGCTTCCCAAATCAGTTACTAAAGATTCTGTTACCCAAATTCCTAAACTAACCTTTAATCCTCCATTATTTAACCTCCAAAAAATAGATATGGGTTCAATTACCCCACATCCCAGACCTAAATCATGGGCTGGCTACCAGAATTTTCCTTCCCCACTTTGGGCTTCCGCTTTACAAAGCCCAAATATAATTCAAAATCAACGCAATTTCACAAAAAACCTACAACACCACCAAAGCTCTGAACGACGAAACTTCAAAAAACAAACAGAAAAAGGAGAAGGAATAAAAGGAAAAGAAACATTATCATGAACGAATAATCGCTTTACTAAACTATTGATGCTGATTTAATCAAATAAGAACTAATGTGACTTAAACAATACTAAGATGAAGAACAGCAAAAGAAGAGAAAATAAAAACTAAAATAAACAGAAAGGAGAGAAATATACCAGGATCTACCAAAAAGGATTGACGACTCATAGAAATCGATAACTAGTAAGAGGTTTCGGCGAATGGCTAGATTTGTAACATGAGCACTAACCGGAATTTCTTCAACGGCTAGTGCTCCATATCACAATCCTCAACACGTGCCCTGAAGTGAGACAAAGTAGAAGCTCGGAACAATGGTTTCTTGACAAAAAGTTGGCTGCCATGAAAGGCCTTGAAACTAACTAAATAAACAGCTAATTCCCGCGTGATATTATCAAAGATAAACAAATAAAGGAAACAATCAGAGAAGGTAGAACAACTTGGATTTTTTGCCCTCCGAGATTTCAAATTCGCGAGGATTTGGTGATTTTTGGAGAAAACTAATGGTAGATTTGGAATGGGGAGGCAATGAGGATTATATGGTCAAAATTTGGCTGAGTTTGGAAACCCGCCGCCGCCGTTGGCGAATTTCAGTGGGTGGTGGGCGGCGCTGAAGATGAGAGGTGAAGGAGAAGGTGGAACCAAAGTCTTAGATTAAACAGGGTGTTTGGACACTTTTAATTAAAGTGGGGGAAGTGCTCCTGGCCATTGGATGCACTGAGATGAAGGGTTGGGATTGAACTTGAATGGGGAACTCCGAACGACGTCGTTTGGTTGAGTTGCAAAGGCTGGATCGAGTTAAGGTAATTTGGGCCAAATTGGACGGGTTTTCTGCGTGGAATTTATTGGGCTTGGGGGAGATCTAATTAAAAGAGCCCAAAATCAGACTTCTCTTTCAATTTCTTTTCTTCAATTTCAAAATCTTTTCTTTTTAAATTAAAAATTTATAACCTACATTAATTATTAAACCAAACTACCCTATCAAATTAGACTCATTACTTAATAACATTTACAATTATTAATTATGTCCTAAATTAAAAGAAAAGGCTACAAAATTCAAAATTAAAGAGTTAAAATGCAACATGAACTATTTTTGTGATTTTTTCATATTTTATAAAACAACTAAGTTACTAATTAATCTAAAAATGTAAAATTAACTCCTAAATGCAAATGCAATGTATTTTTATATTTTTTATGAATTAAAATTAAACATGTACAGACAAATGCAAACAATTAACAAAAATGCTACAAAATCTACGAGATTGCACATAATGGGAAATTTTATTTTTCTTGAATTTATGGGATTAATTCATATAGGGCAAAAATAACGTGCACACATGTACGCCTTTGCATATCTAAGGGAGGATTTGACAGCAACTTCATATTTTTTCTTAATGGTTCCTTCAATGAACTCCTTCAATTGATCGATTGGAATCATCCCTTCAGATGAGACAGGGATAGCCTTAGTGGATGTTGCTTGTCTTAGGGGAGAGTCACTCTCTAGAACCTCTGGGAGCTTGCCAGGTGCATGGGTGGATTCTTCTTCCATCAAGATTCCCACCCTATCTGTTAGCTTGTCAATTCTAGCCTCTTGATTTTGCATGCATTTGGTCAAGCCAGCGATTGCTTCCATCAAATTTGCCAATTGCTCCTCCATAGATGAAGTGTTTGTCACCATGTCTTGCATTATTGTCGTGGACGGCAAAGAGTAGCATCGATTTTCACACAGATTGATCCTTGATTGGCTCACGCTATGTGGTGTAAGTGGGTAGGATCCATCACTTGAAACATCATCATCTTCATTCACAACACAGTGCTTGGATCCGGAGAGGTCAAGCAGAGCAAGAGTTTTCTTGTTCTTTTCAGCAATATCACGTCCTCCTTCGGATGCGTTTGTGGAAGATCTTGCTCCTTTTAAGGATGAAGATCTGAAAACAGGGGTTGATGCGGATGACACTTGGGGTGTTTGTTTTCCTAAAGAGCTTAATTTTCTCCTTGTAACTGGTCCGAAGCTTTCGAAGGTGACACCGAGTATGCTTTCCACATCAGCATAGAACCTGGAATTAGCAACTTTGGTAGAATTTGAACCGGAGTTGATTTTCTTTGAAGCCATTTCAATGTTCTTGGACTTTGGTGGTTGAAAAGTTGAGATGAGAGCTAGAGATTGTCCCACTGGGCGTGCCAGAATTTGTAGACAATAAATTGCGTCGAGAAAATAAAATCAAGACCGAAAAATATCGCAACAATCATAGTATTTTATTTCAAATATTGGAGTGTTACAATCTCTATAAATCCTCTGATTCTTCTTTCCAATAGTAAATAAATTCAAGGGCCTTTGAGCTTGAACTTGAATTTCTTGAGCTTGAGCTTGATTGCTTGGACTTAAACTTGATTTGGTATTCGTTCTTGAGCTTGAAATTGTTTGTTCTTCATTCTTGAGCTTGAACTTGAACTTGATTGCTTGAAGCTTGAAACTTGTGGAGGAATTTGTAGTGTTTGATCCACAAGCTATTTCTTGCTTCTTGTTACAACTTCTGATATCTTTTCTGGGTTATGAAGACCCCTATTTCTAGTTGTGGAAGGGAGGAATTGTGATAAGAATAAACTCTTTCTGACCAATCAAATTGAGGTGTGACATGGCCGCATTTGATTGGCCAGAACATGTTACTTGCACACGTGGCACGATTTCATTGGCCTTTTAGTGTGACTTGGCATACCTTGTCATTTTGACACATGGCATGGTCCTATTGGCCCTTCTGCTTGACTTGGCGCGCCACGTTATTTGACACGTGGCACCAAACTGGGCCTCTAGGAGGATGACATCTTGGGCTTAACAAAGTGGGCTCATCACTTTAGCCCAATTAAATAGGCTAGCTCAATGGATTAAGACTTATTTATTTAACCCATATGTATTGGACTTATATAATTAATTCAATTATATTAGCCCATAATATTTATTTGGGCCAATATATCTTGAATTTAAAATATAATCCAAACTATTTAATAAATTTAGTTCTAATAAAATTTATATGCCTACAGCTCTAACTCCAGAATGTCTAATAAGAACGAAACATACAGAAGGGCTAAACATTAATGCAGGAATAGAAAGAGACTCCTCGGTCTACGGACATGACAGATATACCTCGAAGTCACTAGAGCAGTCACCTCGCCCCAGGGGTGATAGGACTGGATAGAGATACCTGGATCTGCACATGAAAAATATGCACAAAAAAGGCATGATTACACCACAACAGTACTTAGTAAGTGTCAAGCCTAACCTCGGTTGGGTAGTGACGAGAAAGGTCAGGGCCCTACTAAGGTTAAATAAAATATAAGGGTTAACAGTGTGATATAAAACAGTCTAAATAAGTGCAACAGTAAGAAATAGCATAGAATTAAAAGAAACAACAGCAACTAGAACAGAGACAAACAAACCACGGAAAGACATACAACTCAACACAGAGATAACAACCGGGGCACCATCTAGGATACCGTCCTGTAGTCCCAATTACAACTATCCAGTGGATCTCCCGGGTTATCGTCCCGTAGTCCATCATATATATGTCCGAAGGATCTCCAGGGATCATGTCCCGTAGTCCAACTATCAATACGCGGGGGATCTACCGGAAATCTCGATCTGTAGTTCCCAAATGTAAATACTCAGTACTGGAGAAATCTACCGGGTGCATTCTCGTAGTTCCATATAACTGTTCAGGGGGATCTATCGGGAATCTAAGCACCAGTCCGAGAGTAAATGTGTAGGGGGTCTATTGGGAATCTAACTCACTCCTAAAGTAAATGTGCAGGGGGATCTATCGAAAATCTAACCCGCAGTCCCAAAGTAAACAGACAAGGGGGAGCTAGCAGAATCTTACATCCGTAGTCCCAATGTAAATACACAGCAACAGGAAGAAAATATTCAGAGAAGGGAAATTTCATATTAAATTAAAAACACGAAGAATACACAATTAAATTCAAATCCCATATCAAGGTAAAGCAGGTATTGCTAGCCTAGCATGTTGCAAATAATCCAAATAAGGCATTTTGAGCAAGTAAATCAATTAAGTCAATTAAACATACTTCTCTAGACTAACAACATGCTTAAATTCCAAGTAGTGTAAACAAGAAAGGAAAATAAAATTTAAGGCTATTTTAATGAAAAATAGGATTTTCAACAATTAGCACAAGTACACGCTCGTCAACTTACGTACAAGGCATTTCAATTACCACAATACCAATCCTAAAGGGAGAGTCCCCCACACAAGGTTAGACAAGCCACTTAACTCGAACCGGCTCAATAATCAACCTGAAATCACGTTCTTGCCACGAGTATCTAACTCCAAATGGCCCAAATCTATCCAATTAAATTGCATAATGTAAATAACACTTCAAGTGACGGATTCTTTAATTAAATTCTAAGCTAATACACGAAATTAGATAAAATGACCAAAATGCCCCTCGGGACCACGTCTCGAAATCGGGTAAAATTTATATTATCTGAATCCTCATACCCTCACGAGTCTAACCATACCAAAATTATCCAATTCTGATACCATTTGGTCATTCAGATCATCATTTTACATTTTTGAAAGATTTCACAATTTTTCTTCCCAAATTCCATCCGAAATTACGAATTAAATGATGAACTCAATGATAGATTCATGTACTATAGCCAAATCTGAGTTAGAATCACTTACCCCGATGAATTTCTTGAAAAACCTTCGAAAAATTGCCAAAATCTGAGTTCTCTAGGTCAAAATATCAAATAAAACCCAAAACCTCGTATTTATAGAGAACCCCCAGGATTTCCACCTCTGCGGACCACACAAAAACGACTGCGGTCCGCACAAAACCAGTGCGGTCATCACAAAAACGACTGCGCCCGCACAAGTTTTGACTGTAGTGACAAGCTTTAGTATTTTTGCCATAACTTTCTCTACAGATGTCCAAATTATGATATCTTTACCTTTATGGAAACTAGAAACGAAGCTCTACAACTTTTGTTTTTGAATCATCTCAACATTCCTTGTAGATCAAAAGATATGAGTTTCTGAAGTAGGACCAATGAAATGTTCCTCACCGCGGCCGCGCTGTATATTGTGTGGTCCGCACAGCCCCCACCGCGGATGCACTGCTTTTTGTGCGGACCGCATTGGTGGGTTTCGAGGCCTGCAACCCTTCTGGACCTGCAACCGCCATGATTTTCGGCTTAAAACATCCCGGAACTCACCCGAGTCCCCGGGACTTCAAACCAATTGTACCAACACATCCCATGACATTGTCCAAACTTGTTCAAAACTTCGGAGCTCCCACAACAACATCAAATCACCAATTTAACACAGGATTCAAGCCTAAGAACTCCAAGAACTCTTAACTTATGCTTTCGATCAAAAGTCAATCAAATCTCGTCCGAATGACCTGAAATTTTACAAGCACGTCACATTCAACACTATGGAGCTACTCCAACTTTCGAAATTTCATTCCTACCCTTAGATCAAAATCTCACTCTAGGACCGGAAACTTCAAAAATTCGACTTTCGGCATTTCAAGCCTAAATTAGCTACGGACCTCCAAAACACAATCCGATCACGCCCTTTAGCCCGAAATCACCCAACGGAGCTAACAGAACCATCAGATTTCCATTCAGATGTCGTCTTCACACTGTTCTGACTACGGTCAACTTTCCAACACTTAAGCTCACATTCTGGGACTAAGTGTCCCAAAACTCTCCGAAACTCAAAACTGAACATCCCGACAAATCAAAATAGCAGAATTAAACTCAGATAATACAATTAATAGGGGATCGGGGTGTTAATTATTAAGACGATCGGCCGGGTCATCACACTACTGAGTTCATAGGAACTCGTAAATGACAGGCTAGATCCGCCCCTGGTTGGTGCTAGTTATCTATATATATAAATAAAGATGGAATAGGAAAGATGATGTGGCATGTATCATCAACTAGCAATACTATTTATCTTTTTTGAGAAGTTTTATTTTGTATCTCATACAACTGACACTAGTTGTATGTGGCTCTTTTTTGTCTCACAAATTTGTGGACCCCAATCTTACACTTCTGGGTCCACGAAACTGTGAGACAAAAAGGTTAGCCTTATACAACTAATGTCAGTTGTATGAGACACAAAATAAAAATTTTCATCTTTGTTATTCTTTTTTTTTTTTTGCCTTTTTCTTCTGTTTTCTTATTAAAAAAATCCATCAGCCTTTAAAAAAAAAAAAAGATATGCGAAGAGTCACTTTTGCTTTCACAACCGTTTCTATCAGACATAATTACAGACGCTAACGGTTCCTTTCTATTAGAACTCTAATTTTTCAAGTTTTCCCTCTTCTCCTATTTATACACCCTATTTAAAGTCTTTAATTTGTCTTGTAACTGATCATGAACCCGTAAAAGCTAAGCTTTAATTTAGGTCACAACGGTTAAGCTTCATGGGATATAAAAGAGCAAAGCAATCATCAAAGTCCCTATCTTTATCCACAAGTATCAAAGCAATCATCAAAGTCCCTATCTATATCCACAAGAATTCCACAAGTTGTTCCTAATGCAACACGTTCTTTTTCTCCAACAACACTTTTTTTTCAAATATGACTGTGCAACTTAAATCCTCCTCTTACGCCTAAACATAGGGTATGATACTCTTTAAATTTTACTATTCAAGTTTTTGTTTCCTTTTGATCGATACTGATCACGCCTAACTATGCCTTATAAAAAGGACTAAGCGATCGTTGCAAATATAATCCGGTTTACAAGTCCGGAGTCGAATTCCACAGAGAACTAAGGCTTAGCTACAGTTGTTCACTATCACCAAGAATACAAGCGCGGACAATTCCTAACTTATAGTTATTAAGATTCTTGTGTTTAACAAACTAACTAACAAATTAAAATAATAAATTAACACTAAAGATACTACAGGTTGGAGAAAAGATTAAGGAGGTCTAGAGTTATGATTTATCCAATTGTCGGAATCCTTCTCGCTATGTCTTCTATAATTTCGCCTAAGTATTCTCTACCGATCATGAGCGTTCTGCGTGTAGTAATTCTCTCCCGAGTAATTACGACAATTTACTAGACATACTCTCCCGAGTTACGCTAGTTGGCTTTAATTACAGCTCACTTAGATCACACCCAATGTTTCGTTATCCCTAATCTCACCTTTAAACCCTTGGTTATTGATTCCCCACGTACGTCGGGAGTGATGTTGTTCAACAACTACCTAAATATGCATTCTCTCCCAGGTAATATATACTAAATAGGCACAGCTAATTGAGGACCCTTCAATCAAGCACAAGAATAATATAGTTGAACAAATAGAGAAAATACTACGGCTCAATTATATAAAAACAAAATAACAATTTATCCTACAAAAGGTTCCATCAAAACTCTAGATAACAAATTATCTATTCATAATAGTATGTAAAAATACAATACTACAAGTCATAACCAACAATGAAAAATAGGAAGAGGAAGGAAAAACTTGTAGAAGAATTCCCCGCCTTGCTCTTATTGTATCTCTGCCTCCGTAGGTCAACTCTGTGTCAAAAATATGTCCAACCCTTCAAAATACATTTTTTCCATGTATATATACCAAGTAGGGTTGGGCCTAAATAATTATACCTTCTCTAATATGAAAAAGGACATTTTTTTCGGGTTTGACTAGCGCGGCCGCGCTCGTGACCGCCCATATTGCCCAGTATTCTGCCCGACGAGCGCGGCCGCGCTATTGACGCGATATTTTTACCCTGTTACGTTTGGAATTTGGAAAACAATAAAACGTAAAGGTTGTAGCCCTTTGAGTGAGCTTTTCAACCATATATTGTAGAGCCCAAATAGAATTCTGAGAAAAAAATTATGTACATTTTACTAAATAGTGTGCAATATGCCTACTCGAGTCTTCGTTTGTTCTTAACTATCAAAGTTAATCCTTAACACGATCCCGGCTTAATTCCTTGGACTTTTACACAGACTTCAAAATTTCAAATCACTTGAATTCATTCCATACATCTATATAGCTCGGAATCACTCCTACAAGGCATAAAACACACAATTAGTGCAAGACACTAGATTAAAGCTCAAACTCAATTAAAGTGCAGTAAATTTGAGTGTAATAAGCGACTAAAATACATAATTATAGCCTATAATCAACACCCCACACTTAAACCATTGCTCGTCCTCGAGCAATCAAACTACACTTTTTTTATAGGCACGACATTTTATACAATTCTCCTAACTCTTCACACCAAGAGTATTTAAAATAGATTAAGCATAAAAGCGTAACATCTTCACCTCAAGATTTGACTCACAAGTACCACGCATTATTCACAACTAACTCACTTACTCTAACATAGAGGTCACTGACATTACCTTTCCTTCATGAATCAAGTGCCCTCACACAACAAAAAAGAGTAGTTCCACACAATAAAATTTAAGAACACTTAGGAACTCAAGATAGAAAGAATTCACTCACTCTCAGAAATAATATTCGTATGCCACAAAAGATGCACCATAGGCTTTCCCATAATGTATTACTCTACTAATCGAGCTCATTTAGTCTAGGATCAAGTAGGACTTTATTGGTTGTAATGTAGGCTGCGGGATGAGTAGGATACATTTAGATATAAGTGTGACTGCATCTCCCTAAGCACTTTAATATTCACCCCATACTTATGTCAAACCAAACTCCACCTTCACATCAATATATATTACCCCATACTTCTTTCAGCACAATTACACCAAGAACCACCACTTATCAAGGAATAGGTTTCGCAACAATACAACTAATTTTTTTTCTTTTTTTAATTCATGTGGCTCTTACTTTTTCAAAATAGTACACCTTTCTCCTTATTTCATTAGTTCCTCTCAAAAGACAAACCAACCACCCCACACTTTAACCTTTACACAACTCATAATAATTCAAGTGCTCATGAGAGGTTATAAGGTTCAAATAGATGTTTAATTCAAACAAATGGGTAAAACTTGTAATATGGTTGCCAAAGAAACATGATTACAGGCTCAAATGGGTTAACTACGATACATAACAATTAGGCGGGTAGAATATACATATCTGGCTCAACAAAGAAATGCCTATATCACCTCTAAGACTGAACAAAACTACTATTTCGCTTTGCAAACACACGGGGCAAGTTCTAGGCATCAAATACAATGCACATAATAACATCCAAACCTCACACACACATGACACATAACTCACTCAGGATTGGATTCATCAAGACACTCTAGTCAAAACAGTTAAGCAAAGTTAAAATCATACAATTTAAGGTACTTATACAAGAGTAAAAAACTGAGCCTAAGCGTCACAACCAAAGTACTCACTATTCTCAAGGCATAAAAAAGTCAAGAGATATTACTTCATTTTAAAACACAACACAATGGCTCATATTCCTAAAAAAAGACTAACTACACCCGGTTCAAATAAAACTCTTGGAAAAAAACTGTGGCCCAAAGAAAAACCAAGGAGGAGTTACTACACTACGTAAAACAAAACAAAAAATCTTTTTGGTATTTTCTTTATACGTACTTCCCTCAAGAAAACTGTTTAGAAGATCCGTCATCAGGAAAAGTCCAATCTTTTAAAAAAAATTCCTTAATTAAACTAACACATCTAAAGTAGCATGAAAAGTCACCCAGACAATCTCCTCACCCCACACTTAAAATTGTGCATTGTCCCCAATGCACACCCATACATACAAGAGGGTAAAAGAAACTCCCTGGTAGGCCAAAAGCTGAAGCACTAGCAGCTCATGGGGTACTTAGACTTCTCCCAAGCTTGGTCCTTCGTGCGGGTACCTCACACTTAGTTCCAACCATTTGGTTTGTTGTTACATTCTTCCAATAACTTCGTTTTCCATGCTCTTAGAAAAAAAAATTGACACTACAAAAATAATACAATTTAAAAAATAAAAAATAAATAAAAGAAAGCAATAAAACTGGGTTGCCTCCCAACAAGCGCTTGATTTAACGTCTCGGCACGACGTAAATCACTTTTTGCCTCCACTTTGAACTTATGAATCGGACCCGAAGTTTTGATTCTACTATATGATCATGCTCCTGGGGTGGTGGAACGAATCTGACTGGCCCAATAAAATAATACAGTATTATGCACTTCTTGGCCTTTAGATGAGGTGTGTAACCGTGACTTTCTGGCAAGAAGAATTCCAGAATGTAAGCACTTTGTTCTTCATTCCATGACTCCTCAAATGGCTCGAACGACTCTATTTCCATATCATCATCTAAACACAATGTGGAAAAATGCTTGGAGTGATGACCAATGCGCTCAACTACATGAACATTGGGATTGTCTACATTCTCAACACTAATGACAATAGAGTCAACTAAATATGTATCCTCAATATCCTTGATTCATGAACTAGTGCGATTGATTGTTGGTGTTCTACTATATCCTCATCCTCTAGCTCATCCTCGTATTTTTTTAAATCCTTCAGTATAATGGCAATTTCTATAGCCAATTCATGCTCATATTCGCTACTATCCACAATGTCAACTTGTTGCGCTTTACAAGGTTCAATTAATTTATTCGCTTGAGCCTTCAAGTTGTGAATGGTTGCCCCTTGCCTTTGTACCCGCAGTTGTATCTCATCATATTGTTCCGTAAGGCACTTTAGCATATCCTCGATCTCTTTCAGGTCCTCATACCTGGGTTCTTTATTCCTATTAACTTCACAAGAAAAAGAAGAACCATCAAAGTAAGGGGTTGGGGGAAGATAAGAACTATAAGCACAACCATGAAAGTGACCATCTTGACCACCACACATATCACACACATAAGATTGAGTTGGTGCACAAAACTCTCTCCCGAGTAATACATATTTATATAGCTCGGAATCACTCCCACAAGGCATAAAACACACAATTAGTGCAAGACACTAGCGATTAAAGCTCAAACACAATTAAAGTGCAGTAAATTTGAGTGTAATAAGCGACTAAAATACATAATTATAGCCTATCATCAGATACGCTGATAATGCTCTTGTATTTTGAATTTTTAAGATGTGATATAGACTTTATCCGCTGATGCCACTCTTGGTTTAACAGGTTACAATATTTGCTTTGTGGACTTGCAGCCTGGTTCTTTGATACGCATAACTTGCTTTTGAGTGTTTTAGAACCGTTGATAAGAGGGGTTGTTGTTGTTGTTGTAGAACTGTTGATAAGAACAACCAGATTGAAAACTCAAATCTGGTGCCAACATTGGTAAATTAAGCAACCTTCTTATAATTATGTTATTACATTTGTATACCCTTAATCTTTAGTGCTGGGAGCCTCTGTAAACTCTTACATTGTTCTTAATTATCACATGTTCTAGACAATTCAAATTGTGCAGAGCCACAAATACTCTATATACACCATAGTAATTTAATGCACTTTCTTGACTAAATATGCCACTAAGAGTTGTCTTTAAAATGAAAAATATTACTTATCATAAATAGTGAAACTTTTAGCATGAAAAAGAATAAAAGACCATCCAGAACTACATTAATGTTAGAGACAAGTTCACAACAATTACAAAGAAATATATCTGAATATTTGAATATACCGCTAAATTGGTGACATTTGGTCATCGGACACTATGGCAATTGACCTAAATCTGTTATGGATTTTATTAAACAAACGTGAAGTTGCTTCACATATTTGCGGTGTTAGGAATGCAAGTATCACCTTTGAAAATTTTATTGTCAACTCTAATACTGAAATCAAGATTAGAGGAACTCTACAATGGCCAATCGGTCACAATATGCTCATTGAAGACTTTGGAGAATTATTTTGTTCAATTGAATTGTTAAATTGTGATAACTGTTACGATAAATATCAATTTATGGTGGATGTCTACTCTTCTTCCATGATCTTCATCTCAAATGGTTAATGACATATTGAATGACATATTTTGTATGTTCAATGACATATTCCATGACATATTTTCTTCACTTTTTATGCCTATATAAAGGCCTTGTAATAGATAGGAAAATACACACAATTGAAGAAGAAAATCTCTTCCTTCTCTCTATCTCTATTTCTTGTTCATGTTTTACAAAATTGCTTTTATTTCTTGTTCATGTTACTAAATTGCTTTTATTTTATAACACGTTATCAGCACGAGTCTCTAACCAATTGTATATATATCTACAAAAAAAAAAAATTCTACATCCGGAAAGATTTCAACTAGAAGCCATACATATCATCTCATGGTTAGATGTAAAGAGAAAACTACATATGGTAAGTAATGAAACGTAAGAAGGTGTGATTATCTTATACTTGTCATTCCTTTAATATCTCATATGCACACAACTTGGTACTACACCCGTATTGCATAAGCACATATTAATATTACATCTTTTATATCACATGAATGGAATGAAATTTTCGAAGTTCTATATGTGAAAATTATAGTAGCAGTTAATTGTTGATATGATGCATGTCATGGTAACCAAGGATATGTTATATAAGTTGTCTTATGCATATTTGTGTGTTAACTATCTTCGGTCTGTCCTGTCGCTTTTAATATTTTCTTTTACTTGGATGAATATTTTTTCCTATTGGGTTTTTGCCCTTGCATATAGTAAAAAAAAAGGAGAAAAAAAAAAAATTGGTCATACTAATTAGAAGCATAAATCATCTTGAAGAAAACAAGAAATACTTCACATCTTTATCTAGGTAGATTAATTACTTCTTTGAAATTTAGAAAACAAACCAGCTATTTAGAAAGTATACTTCATAATTTATGATTGTATCATTTGAAAGCAAACAGTGATTAGTATGACTACTAGAAGAGGTATTTTCGAGTATCCATGATCTACTTGATGCTTGCTATTAACTTACCATTTTCAAGTATTTTATATAAATGATGCATAAACTACAACTAATAAGTTGTTATCTATAATGTCACTTTTCAAGAAATATAAATATTGAATTTATGTATTAGTACTATATATATGTTGTTACCTATATGTTGTACTTTTAATAAATTTATTCACTAATTGTTTGGTTGAATTGAGTGAAGGAAAGTCATGGCATTAAATCAAATCCAATAGGTAGGGTATACCCCGAAAACACCAATATTTTTGAGAGATGCTCAATAAATATTATGACAATGATTTTATGATTCATTTAAACTCCAATAGAATTTAAAAAAAATATTTCGACTACAAATGGTTGTATTTAATATAGATGCTACAAATAATTGATAAAGATTTACGATGATTTGAGATTTGCACACTTATTTAAGAAAACAAATTTGATTTGTTAAGTTGCAAATTAGTTGTGTACAACTTTCTTGGCATATGATTGAAATTAAGGCTTGAGAATGAATTTCAATATTATTTAGTCTATTATGCCATTGATTGAGGATAAGACATCGGGATCAAGTCCTGATGTTCCATAATGATAAGAGTTGGGTTTGACTCCCAATTTATTATGGCCTAACATGCATTTATATTGATGAGACATTGGATTTGAGTCCCAATGTACTATATTGATGATATAATGCTGACTAAAGAAAAATAATGTATTTTTCATGAAAAGGCATGAAGATTGTCCCACTTGATTAGATCCATTCTTGAAGTGAATGTGGTAGCAGTGCATAATAAGTCTAAATGAGGACAAGTGGTTGAACAATGAACATGAGCGTTCCAAATAATAATAATCATCACAATGATTATAAAAGGAGAACAACAAGGGTTCTCAAAATAGTCCTTCAAAATGTAAAGGCAATATTTACCATCAAATTGGTATGAAAATAATAAAGCACATCGCTAATTATGATTCATTCCTTGAAGAGAATGTGACTTGTGATAAGTATTGAGAATGCAGACCCATTCCTAAAGGTGAATGTGGCAATATGTGATAAAGCAATAAAGACATGTAATTCATGATTAGATGAATATCACACAACTCACTTCTAAGGGAGGTTTGAGTGAAATAAAGAGTGTCACGACCCAAAATCCACTAAGGGTCGTGGTGGCGCCAGACACCGCTGTCAGGCCAGCCAATTAGATTACCGATTTAAAAATTCTTTTTAATTACATCAAATTCTAGAATTTT
>MDKF010792668.1:0-11639 GCA_026770625.1 Nicotiana glauca
TCATGCTCGGTTGAGAGAGAGTGAATGGTCGGGCTTGCCTAGCATTAGTGTAGGGCGCCATCACGACCGGGTTTGGGGTCGTGACAAAACCACAAGACACAACAGTACAAAGCTAGCTAAATTATAGTTTTCTAGGGTGCCATAGTAAAAAATATGTGCATCTTCAATGAAGTAAAAAAAAAAAAAAAACTGTGACATGATACGAGGCAAAAAATACGATAGTTATCAAGGAAAATCTCTTATAGGAGCCAATTTTTATATAAAGGATTTTTTCTTTTCATATGGTAAACCTCAACTCCCCTCACACCCCAGGCTAACAATGGTTTTTTTTTCCAAATTTCCACTTGGTGACTCGAACCAGCCTCCTGGTTGTAGTGGAGGATACTTTCTACTAGGCTATCCCTTCATGATCCATTTTTTTAGAAAAGAGCGTTTGCAGAAAATCATTTTTTTCTCCAGCCTTCTGGTGAAAACAGCATGACTGAGCTTTAGGGAAAACATTGAAATGCTTTAGAGGCTAAATATAATATTTTGTATAGTTGCTCAGTACCACGTAGGGTGAGATATCACTACTGCAACAAAACCTCTTGATTACAGCACATCTTTTTCTTTGAGAAGTTCATTAAAGCATATATGTGGACAACATAGGCATAAAGATTTCTCGAATACAAATGAATAGCAGTGTCCAAGATAAATTATCTATAGCATAGATACTGGCATCAAGTTAGCACCTAACAATCTATTAAAATGGAAGATGCTTAATAAGATCTGACTAAGAAAAATAAGAGCTGAAAACTTACATTTCTTGTTTCATTCGTTCGATTTCTTCCTGAGGCAACGACTTCCCCATCCTCAACAATAACGCAACTGGACTGAATAAATACATAATCAAATATGCGAACTGACCAAAGCAAAAGCCAAGGATATAGGGAACTGCATCAAAAGGGATTCATGATAAAAGGGACTACTTGGTAGGCGAAGCTACAGTCCAGATAAATTTTATTCCAGCCAAATCCTGTCACACCTTGCAGGCATAGTGTTTGTAACATGACTGTTACATAACTTACATACTGTTCAACTCTTCATTAAGGTCTGACAGAGGTTTCAATGAGAGCGGGCTTGACTTGACTTAGCAAAAATGTTCCTCTACTATACAAATGGGAAACTCTAATATGCATCCACAATCATTAACGAAGTAACACTCAAGGAGGCATAGTTTCTTATGTCAACATGGGCCTAATTGAGGATGAAATACCACCAAGGCACCAATACGTAAAAAAGAAGGTTCTGTGGATGCACTCCCCCGGGAGCTAAACTAGATTATGCAAAGAACTTTTTTCCGAAGTACACAAATAACTTCAACAAGAATCTCACCCCACCGGAACTTCAAGATTGGCCAACGCATCCTTTGCCTGACAGAAGAAAAAAGTATTAGGAATATGGGTAGAATTGCAATTAAGAAAGAAAAAATAAAAGAAGACCAGTATCCTAAGTCCTACCTAGGTTCTATATATGGTGACAAAAGAAGGAAGAAAGAGCACACTGTCCCCAGATTGCACAGATAATCATTACCGAGTCAGAGTTTTGAACTACAAAGTCCTACCCGATCATTTTGCTTCTAGCTTTTCATCATGACCCCAGCCAAGACTTTTATCTCAATTTTACACCCATCTTTTTGTGGAGGAGACTTGCTTAAAGATTCAACAACAACATACCCAGTATAATCCCACATGTGGGGTTTTGAGAGAGTAGTATGTATGCAGACCTTACCCCTACATGGCGAGGTAGAGAGGATGTTTCTAATAGACCCTCGGCTCAAGAAAGACTTGCTTAAAGATTGTGTTAGAGAAACAAACTGGAAACAAAATAGTAGAAAACAACAATAAATGACTTTATCAGCTCCCTCAAGAATTATATAAATCTGACCTCATAATTTGAAGAGCTGGGGAGCCAATATGTAAAGGAGCCTAACAATAATAACTCTTAACTTTATGGGAGCAAGATTGGAAGCCTAACAATTAAAGAGGAACCTAACGACAAGTTCCTAAAAGATCAGGAAACAAAATATAATACTCCTAAATCAACCCGAAACAAAGATAATAAAGGAAAGACAGGTTGCCCTATTAATATAAACAAATAAATAAACAAAAAGAAGGATTTAAATTTTAATCAAATTATGGTTGCTTAAATTAAATTCGGGCTACAGCAAAGTGAACAAAAAAGTTTCTCTCTTTTTGTCCTCAGTAGAAGTGTGTCTTTCATCATTCTTATAAGGACGGAACAAACTTGGCTATCAATTTCCACTTTTAAGATCAACTATTAGTTCCACATTTCAACTAGTGGCGGAGCTATGTGGAGGAAAGGGCCCTTCATTAAAAATTATATTGTGCCAGTAGAGCCAAAATGAATTTTGCTTGGTTATATATTAGTTGTCGGATCCCCTTGATATAAGGAATAAAGTCCAGTGAAGTGGCAAACGGGGTCAAAAGTTGCTTTAGATTACATGTTCAATTCCCATGTCTCACATTTTATTGATTTTTCTGAATCCCCTTGTATAAATTCCTGACCGACCTCAACTTATAGTTGTACATTTATTGGAGAATCGTCAAAACAAAATATACAAACACATATACCATATCAACAATATAATAGGTATGCACCTGTTCTAAAGCGAGCTTCATAAATTCAAATGTATGTTCCTCATAGCTTGCCATCTGCAAAGCAAAAAGACATGACATAAGTAACAAGAGAAAGGAGTTAATCAAACATACAAGGATTTTTCAAATACAATAGCGCGTGCACAACATCTCCAAGCCTTATAGGCATTTTATCATACAAATGATGTCCTGCTATGAATTGTTACATGTAAATCACAAAAATAAGTAAGCTATATCACAATGTCAGAATATTTCTGTAAAATATGATACAATAGTGATGCGCTTGCACAAGGAATTAAAAAACGAACCAAACAAAGAAAAGAGACTCACTTGGAGAGGTGACGCTCTTTGCGGGTTTTTCTCGACCACTGCGGTTTTTTTGCGTTATGTATATTTTGAGTTTTGGAAAAGAAAAGGTGGGGGAGGAAGAAACCAAAGAATAGACTCAGGAGTGTATCAATAATTTCTCACATTATAAGGTCATACTACTATTGATATCTAATTCTAATACAATAGTTTATTGTGTCAAGTTCAGAGGTGTATCCGGGATTTTTAAGATCATGGGTGCACTATTTGAAAGTAGTGAAGGATTTGTCATCCTTCGAATTTCCGGAGCTATTTGTGAACTCACGGATGGCCGAGTAGTACTAGAACTTGGCTCACCATTTTTCGGCTTGGTGAGAAATCTATCCATTTCAATGTTAAGGATTATCGTTCCTACAAAGTTAAACATTTACACTTTTATTCAATCTATCTTAATTCAAATAGAATAGTATGATTCAAATCATAGAGTAATTGGATTTAAGGGACACAAATGAATCGATTACTACATTAGATCAGTTTTCTCATTCATTGGCTTCATAGTATGATTCTTTTTTTGATTGTTAGTAATTACTTCATTTTTAGAGAATTCTTAGCAGAAGTTCAAACTCTAGTTCTTAGCAGAGTTCAAAATTATGTTATCTTGGCCCAAAATACTAATAATTAGTCAAGAAATGAAGTTCACATAGCCCCTACTTAACTAAACTCGATCAAGCATTTTCTCAAACATAATATGTGGGCAATCAATACTGCCAATATCCAACACTTTAAAGCCATAGCTCTCCCAAATTCTCCCAAGAAATAGCATTCAACAGCCCAATCTTAGAAATAAAAAATAATAATCACCAACAAGACAAAATCTTGGCAAGAGATTCAAACATTGAACAGAAAGGGAAAAGAGAATTCGGGAAACTGCAAGAGGAGAAGAAAGTTCGATTAAAATATAGAGCAAGAAGAGAGTCAGGGTATTTGCATACCTGAGAAACTAAAAGCAGAGACCAATTGAGAAGAAATTGAGCTATTGATTGTTGAAGAATCCACCGAGAGACCAATGAGAAGCTACTAAAAAAATATTTTGGCCCACTAATTAAAATCAGTACAACTATTTGGCCATACAACAGATCTTTAAGGACGTTTTCTGTTCGGTTAACACTCTGATTGGATCACTGTTTTTTATTATTTACAATATATCATATTGTACTGTATTTTATTGTATTATATGGTATCGTTTTATAAATATAATGATTGTATTATTTATTATTGTTAAATAACATTTTGTTGTTTGGTTTGACTGTATTGTACTCTAAAATACCCTCAATCGTTTTAAATATTTAATTTATCAAGTTACTCATAAAAATTATTTAATAAAACCCCTTTCTACTAAATTATCACTAATTATGTATAAATTAAGCAATTAAATCTATGCAAATTCTATCAAAATTAGTTGAACAAATTAATAATAATATGTACACTATATTCATAATTAGATCATAAAAATGTTAAGTTGACTCCATTCGGACAAAAGTAAAACAAAACATTTACCTGAAGAGTATGGAGAAGCGACAGAAGGACAAAACGAGTTTTTCACGTATGTAGGTTATGATATAGGTTATATTTGGGATGTTGTCTTTGAGAATTTATATAGGTTGTTAGACTTCACGTAGAATTCTATTATAGAATTATATGAGAAAGAGACTTTGCTATTATTTAAAATAAAAAAGGTAATGGGTAAAATAGAATTATAAAGTAATAAGTTAGGGTATAATTAGAAAGAAAAATAGAAAAAAATCCCGCCACATCAAATTAGTTGTTTCAAAAATGGGACTTTTCATTATTCCAAAACAATGAATTTAACTATACAATACAACCAATTTTAACTAAACAATCAAAACAAATATTGTTCTGGGAAAACAATACAATACGACTTAATGAGTAAGAACTATCCAAACAAGCTGCAAATATATAAAGGATGAAGTTTAAGTGGGCGTTTGGACATAAAAATTGTAAAATTTCAAAAATAAGTGAAATTTTTTAAACATAAAAGTGGTATTTGAAAATTAGAGTTGTGTTTGGAGATGAATATAATTTTGGGTTATTTTTGAAGTTTTGTGAGTGATCTCAGTGAATTTTTTTGAAAAATAGCTTTTTGGAGTTTTTCAAATTTTTGAAAAATTCAAAAATTCATCTTTAAGTGAAAATTAAAAATTTTACGACCAAACAGTAATATCGAAAAAAAGTGAAAAAGTTTATTAAAAAAAAAAGCAAAAAATGTCTTATGTCCCAACAGGCTCTTAAGCTCGAGGGATAATATAAGGATGTTTTTAGCCAAAAACTCGTAAAGAAAGATGGAGTATTCGAGGACATGAGAGTGTAGCTATATTATTTTAGGGATTTGAAAGTTTGACTAAGAGAAAAGGAAAGAAAAAGATAGTAAAAAAGGATATGGGTTTAGGGTCTTAGAGGAACTTTAGAAAAGAAAAAAAAAATAGAAAAATTTAATGAAATGAAGTATAGAAAATTTTAATTAAAAAAAGTATGCGGGGATGGGGTTTGAACTTTGGAGTTGGCAGACAAAAGGGGCGCTAAATCATCAACCCACCAATGAAATCAAATTGAGCATAGTTATATATATCTAAATATAAAGTTGGGAATTGGCCGACTTATGTGGCATCCCTATTTGGGTAGTTTTTATATTTTTCTTTTTTCTTTTTTTTTTTTCTTTTTTTTTCCTGTCAAATACTGTACTTTTTCCAGCCATTTAATTTTAGTAAAAGCAAGCAAATCTTACTATTACAATACTTTCTATTTTATCCTTTCAGCGGCGCAATAGCAATACGACACATAACATGTCGCAATGAAGTTTTTGAGAAGAAGGCAGTAGAAAAAGATCTCATAGTTCAAATTGTAGTAGTAACACTTTTTGTTTTCTCTTTTTTTTTGATAAAATTATAAGTTTTCTTCTTTAATATTCTTGCAGTCTCCATGTCAACAATTTTTTTTCTTTCTCTTTTTTCCCATTTCATGCAACAATTTTATTTGGGCTGATAACACAGGACCATCATACAAACCAAGTAGGTTATTAAGCTGCTAGGTGATCACGTCCAATTATGCCTTATAAAAAGGACTAAGCGATTGCTGTAAATATAATCCGATTTACAAGTCCGAAGTCGAAACCCACAGAAAATTAAGGCTTAGCTATAGTTGTTCAATATCGCTACAAAACACAAGTCCAAACAATTTTCTAATTATAAAGATTATAATATTTATTTTATCTAATTAACTAATAAATCTAGAAAGCCGTAAAAATATTAATTAACAAGGATAATGATTGGAGTCAAGATTAAGGAGGTTTAGAGTTATGATTTCCTCAATTGTCGGAATCATTTTCGCTACGTTTTCTATAAATTCGTCTAAGTATTCTCTACCGATCATAAGCGCTCTGACTGTTGTAACTCTCTCCTGAGTAATTACCACAATTTACTACATGCACTCTCCCGAGTTACGCTAGCTGGATTTTGTTACAGCTCACTTAAATCGCTTCCAAGGTTTCGTTATCCCTAATCCCACCTTTAAACCCTTGGTTATTGATTCCTCACATATGTTGGGAGTGATGTCGTTCAACAACTACCTAAATATGCACTATCTCCCGAGTAATACATACTAAATAGGCACAGCTAATTGAGGGCCCTTTAATCAACCACAAGAATAATATAGTTGAACAAATAGAGAAAATACTACAGCTCAATTATATAAAAACATAACAAGAATTTATCCTACAAAAGGTTCCATTAAAACCCTAGATAACAAATTAGCTATTCATAATAGTATGTAAAACTACAATACTAAAAATCATAACCACAATAAAAAATAGGAAGAGGAAGGAAAAACTTGTTGAAAAATTCACAGCCTTGCTCCTTTTGTGTCTCTACCTCCTTAGGTCGAATCCGTGTCAAAAATATGTTCAATCCTCTAACATATCATTTTTTCATGTATATATACCAAGTAGGGTCGGGACCAAACATTTTTATACCTTCTCCTACGCGAAAAAAGGACAATATTTCACGTCTGGACTACCGCGGCCACGGTCAAACCGCGGTACAACCGCGGTATATGGCAAGTATACTGCCTCAGCCCGCCTCAGCTCTGCGATCGCGGTTTCGACTGCATTTTTCACCCTGTTTCATTTGAAATTTGGAAAAACCTAAAAAATAAAAGTTGTATCTCTTTGAGTTAGATTTCCAACCATATATTATGGAACCTAAATGGCGTTCTGAGCAAAAAGTTATGTGCATTTTACTAGACAGTGTGCAATATACCTACTCGATTCTTCGTTTTGTTGCTCTATCATCCGTTGATCCCCGAATACGATCCCGGCTTAATTTCTTGGGCTTTTACTCAGACTTCAAAGCTCCAAATCACTTGAATTTATATTATAACATCTATATAGCTCGGAATCACTCCTACAAGGTATAAAACACACCGTTAGTGCAAAACACTAGCGATTAAAGCGCAAACTCAACTAAAGTGCAGTGAATTAGAGTGTAATAATCGACCAAAATACGTAATTATAGCCTATAATCAACACCCACACTTAAACCACTGCTCGTCCTCGAGCAATCAAACTACACTTTTTTTTATAGACACAACCTTTTTAAATAATTCTCCTAACTCATCACACCAAGAGTATTTAAAATAGACTAAGCACAAAAGCGTAACATTTTCACCTCAAGATTTGACTCACAAGTACCATGCATTATTCACAACTCACTTACTTACTCTAATATAGAAGTCACTGATATTACCTTTCCATCATAAAGCAAGTGCCCTCACACAACAAAAGAGATTAGTTCCACATAATAAAATTTAAGAACACTGAGGAACTCAAGATAGAAAGAATTCACTCACTCTGAGAAATAACATTCATATGCTCCAAAAGATGCACCATAAGCATTCTCGTAGTGTACTATTCCACTAATCGAGCTCATTCAATCTAGGATCAATTAAGACTTTATTTGGTTGTAATGTATGCTACGAAATGGGTAGGATACATTTAGATATAAGAGTGACTACACCTCCCTAAGCACTTTAATACATATTATGTCAAACCAAACTCTACCTTCACATTAATTTATATTACCCCATACTTCTTTAAGCACAATTACAATAAGAGTCACCACTTACTAAAGAAATACTTTTTTTTTCACAGCAATACAACTATATTTTTTTTTCAATTCAAGTGGCTCTTACTTGTTCAAAACAATGCCCCTTTCTCCTGATTTTATTAGTTCCACTCAAAAACCAAACCAACCACCCTACACTTTAACTTTTACATAAATCATCACAATTCAAGTGTTCATGAGAGGTTAGAAGGTTCAAATAGATGGTTAATTCAAACAAATGGGTAAGGCTTGTAATGTGGTTGCCAAAAGAAACAAGATTACAGGCTCAAAAGGGTTAACTACGTTACATAATAATTAGGTGGGTAAAATATACATATCTGGCTCAACAAGGAAACGCTTATATCACTTCCAAGACTGAACAACGCTACTATTTCGCTTTGCAAACACACAGGGCAAGTTCTAGGCATCAAATGCAATGCACTGAATAACACAAAACCTTACATACATGTCACGACCCCAGTTCGCCCTCCGTGAACATGTCGTGATGGCACCTAGTCCCTACGACTAGGTAAGCCTAAAAATGCGGAATTTACACTAGCTTGCGGAAAATAAACTAACTTGCAAAAAATAAACTAACTTGCGGAAGCAAACAACTGAAAACCTTACTGTCAAGAGAAAACTGTGTATAAATGCCACTTGGCATAATACAAACCATATAACAAAAACTAAAACAAACTCCCAAAACCCGAAAACTCACAGGAAACACAAGCTAATAGAATTCCAATAGGTACTCTAATCTCCAGAATAACTACATCAAAAGTATGATAGGATAACAGCTTTACAACTAGAATAAGGAAGAAGACTCTTCAGTCTGCGGACGTTGCAGATATACCTCGAAGTCTCCGTATGTCTCCTCGCCTCAAGGGTAGTGCGCCTGAGTAGAGGTACCTGTATGATCTGCACATGAAAAACATGCACAGGAAGGGCATGAGTACACCACAGGGGTACTCAGTAAGTGCCAAGCCTAACCTCGGTTGGGTAGTGACGAGGATAGGTCGGGGCCCTACTGAGGCAAAAAATATATATATAATGGTAGCAATAATTAATAGAGTGGAAAATCTGGCAAAAATAATAAACGCAACAGTGTAATAAGGCAAATCAACGAAACAATAATAATTACCAGGATAAAGCGGAAACACTGGGTAAACACAACTCAATCTCAAATACCAATGGGGGTCTCCCAGGATACCGTCCTGTAGCCCTCTCCTCAACTGTCCAATGGCTCTCCCGGGATACCGTCCCGTAGTCCAACTCTCGTACCAGTATCAAAGGATCTCCCGGGATACCGTCCCGTAGTCCAATCATAAAAGTGCTGGGGGATCTCCCGGGATACCGTCCCGTAGTCCCAAAATAAAAGTGCAGGGAGATCTTCCGGGATACCGTCCCGTAGTCCCAAAATAAAAGTGCAGGGGGATCTCCCGGGATACCGTCCTGTAGTCCCAAAATAAAATGCAGGGGGATCTCCCGGGGATCAAACCCGTAGTCCCAAATATAAATATGCAGGGGGATCTCCCGGGATACCGTCCCGTAGTCCCAAAATAAAATGCAGGGGGATCTCCCGGGGATCAAACCCGTAGTCCCAAATATAAATATGCAGGGGGATCTCCCGGGAATCAAACCCATAGTCCCAAATATAAATATGCAGCATAAATCAAAGAAAATATCCATGAATTGAAGTGCAACAATACAAGGGAACAAATAATTCTGGCCTAACATGTTTTACGTAATTACAATTCAGGCAAATCAAGCAAATTGGCAATTTGGATCAACAAATCATGCTTTTCTATACTAGCACATGCTATAATAACAAGTAGAATGAAGCAAATTTGGAAGAAACTCAGTTTAAGCATTATAAGTAAAAATTCGAGTTTTCAACAAAGGGCTCAGGTACGCGCTCGTCACCTCACGTACAAGGCACCCAATTACCAAATATTATATCCTAAGGGACAAAGTCTCCCACACAAGGTTAGACAAGCCACTTACCTCGAACAAGTGCAAGTTAACCTGAACCCACGCTCTTGCCACGAGTATCTGACTCCAAATGGCTCAAATCTATTCAATTAAATTACATATTTAATTGATTCTACAACTAAATTCTAAGCTAATACGTGAAATTATATAAAATGACCAAAATACCCCTCGGGCCCCACATCTCGGAATCGGGTAAAATTTACATTTCCAGAAACCCCGCACTTTCACGAGTCTAACCATACCAAAATTACAAAATTCTCATATCATTTCGACCTTCAAATTAGTGATTCTATCCAAGAGGGGTTTCTACCCCTTTTCAACAAAATCCTCAGATTAAACACCAACACTTGTAATAGATTCGAGTTATACAACCAAAATTGAGTTAAGAACACTTACCCCGTTGTTCTCCAAGAAAATCTGTCCAAAAATCGCCTAAACCGAGCTCCAAATCGTTAAAAATGGAAAATGGGAACGATTCGTTCCCATTTCCAAAACTTAAACATTCTACCCAGACCATTTTCCGCTTCTGCGGTCCCGCTTTTGCGGAAAAACCAACCGCTTCTGCGGTCTCCTTCAAAGCCCGACAAACCGCTTATGCGGTCTTCCCATCGCAGAAGCGAGTCCGCTTCAGCGAAACAATCTCCGCTTCTGCGGTTCCTGGCCAAAAGCCCACTTCCGCTTATACGGCTGCCTGGCCGGTTATGCGGCTCCGCTTCTGCGGTTCCAAAACCGCAGAAGCCAAAATATCAGAAGCAGTAGGCCTAAACTCTTCGTAAGTCCAAAAATTCTCCGTTTAGCCATTCGAATTCATCCCGAGGCCCCCGGGACCTCAACCAAAAATACCAATACACCCTATAACGTTATTCAAACTTGTTCCAATTTTTAAAACACCTCGACTAACATCAAAATCTTCAAATTACATCGAATTCAAACCTAAGTTCTTTTAAAACTTCAAAAATACGCATTCGATCAAAAACCCGACCAAACCACGTCTAAATGACCTAAATTTTTGCAAGCACATCCTAATTGACATGACGGTGCTACAGCAACTTCCGGAATTCCGTTCCGACCCTCGGATCAAAATTTAACCTATCAACCGGAAATTGCCAAAATACTAACTTTCGGCATTTCTAGCCTAAATGAGCCATGGACTTCCAAAATACATTCCGAACACGCTCCCAACCCCGAAATCACCTAACGGAGCTAACAGAACCATAAGATTTCCATTCCGAGGCCGTCTTTACATTGTTCCAATTACGGACCATTTTTTTCAACTCTTAGGCTCTCATTTAGGGACTAAGTGTCCTAAAACACTCTAAATCCTGACACCGAATGTCCCGACAAACCAAAATAGCAGAATTGACCTTAGGGGAAGCAGTTAGTGGGGGATCGGGGCATAAATTCCAAAAACAACCGGCCGGGTCGTTACATCCTTCCACACTTAAACATTCGTTCGTCCTCGAACGAGCATAAAGAACATACCTGGAGTAGTGAAAAGATGAGGGTACTG
>MDKF010291744.1:0-20568 GCA_026770625.1 Nicotiana glauca
CCTAATTAATTCCCTTTTATTTATTTTAATTTTTGGAATTCTTTACTTGGGGTAAAAATCACGTGCTCACAGCTAGGTTTGGAACCCCTCGTGCTATCATTAGTGATGGGGGGTCCCATTTTTGCAACCGAGCTTTTGATTCTTTGCTAGCCAAGTATGGGGTAAATCACAAGGTGGTCACTCCTTATCATCCTCAAGCGAGTGGCCAAGTTGAGGTTTCTAACCGAGAGATCATGAGTATTTTGTCCAAGACTGTTAATGAAAATAGGACTGACTGGTCGAAGAAATTAGATGATGCTCTTTGGGCTTATCGTACAGCTTTCAATACTCCGATTGGTATGTCTCCGTGTCGGTTGGTGTTTGGGAAGGCTTGTCATGTCCCGGTGGAATTGGAGCATAAGGCTAAGTGGGCCTTGAAAAAGTTGAACTTAGAATGGGATGTCGATGCGAATCTCCGGGTTGAGCAACACAATGAGCTAGACGAATTCAGATTTTATTCCTACTCCAGCTCGTCCTTGTACAAGGACAAGATGAAGTAACTTCACAACAAGTATGCCCGAGGGAAGGAATTCAAAGTTGGTGACATGGTTATTCTTTTTAACTCCTGGTTGAGGTTATTTCCGGGGAAGCTAAAATTTAAGTGGAGCGGTCCATTTGAAGTAGTTGTTGTAACTTCATTTGTGCCATTGATCTCAAAAATTAGAATGGTGAAGTGTTCCGGGTCAATGGGCATCGTGTCAAGCACTATTTGGGAAAGTTTGATGACATCCACGTGGTGGCACGCATTTATTTGAAGTGACTTTGATGGTAACATGCGTCGTGCCGCGAAGTTAAATCAGGCGCTTCTTGGGAGGCAGCCCATGTCTTTTTCTTTCTTTTTGTTTTCTGTTGTAGATTAGGATTTTTAAACTCATGGTTTGTGAGATGTTGCAGGGATAATGTTGAACCAGTGCAGGATAAAAGTAAAAAAAAATGCCAGGTCTCTAAAGTTTGCCTACGCGGCCGCGCATCAAAACATTACGGTCCGCGCAGGAAAGGCCCAAGTTACATGCTCTCTGAAGTTTCCCACGCGGCCGCATGACAAAACAGTGTGGTCCGCGTGGGCTATTCATTCAAATCGAGAAGGCTGGAAATCCAGCACGGTCCGCGGCCATTCCTACGCGGCGGTACTGGTAGGTAGGAGATGGGTCCCACGGTGTTTTCTATAAATAGGAACCTTAAGCTTCATTTTAAACTTTTCGCCAATTTTCTACCTGAGCTCTAGATTTTCACTGTTCATCAAGATTGCTTCAAGTAGTTAAAGTTTCACAATCCATGGTAACATTCCTCACTAATCTCATTCGTAGTTTAATTTTTGATTATTTTACTTGCTTCCCATTAGTATAACTTCTTATTTTCTTCTATTTCTTCTTATTTTAAACTGTTAGGTTAGATTATGTGTGTTTATGTTAACCAATGGGCATGACTTCATGATTAGTAAGTGAGTAGGGACAAGTAGGACCCATAATTTGAACAAAAATTGGACTTAAATGAAAATTTCCAACTCAGTTAATTATCAGCCCTGCGCGGCCGTGCGTCCTTTCTGCGCGGTCCGCGCCGTCTCTTTGTTGTGTTCTAAGTCATCTGCACGGTCCGTGTGGCATTTTTGTACGGTCCGCACTAGCCCAGCGCGGCCGCGGTCCAAATCAGTGCGGACCGCGCTGATAAAGTTTGGAGAGTGTGTGTTTGGAGTCATTGACAAGCACGGTCCGTGTTCGTTTTTGTGCGGTCTGCGTTGAACCAATACGGTCGTGGTCCAAAACAGTGTGAACCGCATTGGTAAGTTCAGATAGAGGTGTAATTGGAACCTCTCAAGCGCGGTCAGCGCTCCAGGTTCATACGGTCCGTGCAACCTTAGCGTGACTTCGTGACTCTTTTGCGCGGTCCGCGCTTCTCTTTCTGCTTCTCTGTGTCTGCAACTTTAACTCAACTGTACCATCTAATTCACTGCATATGCTTAAACTAACAATGTTAGACTTGTATTCTTTGCAGATGGTTAGCAAACGTGGTGGTAAACAGCAAAAGCAACCCGAGAGAGGTGGTTCCTCCCAAGGGGCAAAGGAAAGTGGGTGGTTAAACTCACTCCCCAGGTTCAGGAGAGCATAAAAAGGACCCATAAGCTGATACGGGAAGCTGATATAGCGGCCTCACACTCTACGGGGAGTGAGTAGGCACCATCCCAGGACATCACTTCAGAATCTGCCCCTACTCACATGTCTACATCATTCCAGCTGCGTGATACTCCTTCACCTGACCCTGCACCCACCTCCAAGAAACCAGTCAATGTTATTTCGAACTCGTCTGATGAGTCCGTAGCTAGAGATGAAGAACAATACTGCACCTCCCCCACGGCTTCATTATCGGGGGAGAGTGGAAGATATGGTGAGGGGGGTGAACCACAAGTCGGGGAAGTGGATCGGACCAGAAAACCGAAAGCCTGGGCTGATAGATTCGTAAGTGAAATAGCCTTCCACAGATTTAGAGAGGGGTGGCCCAAAAGAAAATTGATTCCGAAGAAGAAATTTATTGACTCTGATCTTGTTCCTCTCAACCCACATGTGCAAGCACAATTCCGTACTAGAGAGGGTTGGGGTTTCTTCAAGGAACATTGTATAGTCGCCAATGAACATATGGTGAAAGAATTTTACTGTAATGTTCATCATGTGGTGAAGGACTCAAAGGAGATAAAAGTGCGGGACAAATTGGTGATGTTTGATGGGAAGTCACTGAATGAATTTTTGGGGTTCAACGAAGAGGACGAAACCCAATAATTAGAAAATCTGGCAATGAAAGATGAGGTTTGTCCTTGGTTGGCCCAGCACTTGGCAGCCCCGGGCATTGTCCCAGTCTGGTTGAATGCAGGGGAGAAGATTCTGAGAAACACGTTCAGTTTTGAAGCCAAGGGTTGGTTGACTTTCGTGTGTAGTAGGCTTGATCCCTCCACCCATGATCACACAGTTCCTATTGCCCGTGCTATTATAGTGGCATCTATTATGGTTGGGTTCCCTCTCAATATGGGCAACATTATTTCGAGGGTTATTTCTACGGTCGGACAGGAGACCAACACAAACTATCCCTTCCCGAACACTTTTTCCCTGTACTTTAGAGAACTGGAGGTGAAGAAAAAGAGGTTTGATGTTAAGGTAGATCCAGTAGCCCCCTACTCATGGTACAGTCAGTTGGGTCCCGACAACCCAAAGAGGTCCAAAAAGAATCAGGCATCCACTTCCATCGCACCTGGCCAGTCTGAGGAGCCAGCAATTATTGAGCATTCCACTGAGCCTTCCACCATCCCTGCTATTGGTGAGACATTGCCCCTGGGTCCTTCTTCTGTTGCTGGTACATCTACTTCAGTGGACCCAGTTGTCCCTTCATCGAAGACTCAGCGGTTCACTGCCCACCAGCTCACTCAGTCTTTAGCGAGTTTGAACAACTGGATGTCAGCTGCGACATCCAAGTTGTCCAACTTGGCCACTGTCGTTCAGGCACAGTCAGCTCCTACCACGGTAGAGATTCCTCCTTCCATTGAGGAAACACTGAAGAAGATCTTGGTCAACCAGGAAAAGATGATGGCAATGCAAGATGCCTTGACTAAGGCAGTTGGGACACACAGCAAAGCGTTGGATAAACTGGCTAGGGAGAACAAGAAGTTGAGGAAGCAAAAGGCTTCAAAGGAGTCAGTGACGAAGTTGAGAGAGGATATGGATAAGCTATTGGAGGATCAGATGCCACTTGACTTACTATTTGGGGACCCAGTTATAGATCCAGTAGCAGTTCAGCCACAGCAGGAGGAGGCTCCCATGCAGCCGAGGAAGAAGAGGAAACTCCCTAGCACTGAGGGAGTTGTGATAGAGATGGCACAGTTTCAGGAGGGCACCTCCAGTGCTCCACTAGTGGTTCAGCCAGTCCTTTATCCGACCCATGTCTCAGCAGCACAGCAACAGCAGGCTGGGGACCAGTCTGAGGTTCCCGCCAGTACAGAGGACCAGGGGCCCACTGATCAACACATGGCGACAGATTAGGCTTGAGGGGCCACTCTATATCATTTCTTGTCATTTATGCTTATTTTGGTAGTTGGCATTGGGGACAATGCCAGCTTTTATTCGTGGGGGTGCGCCCTACTATTTTGAATGACATCTTGGATGACTGTAGATATTCTCTTTACTTTTAGCACATTTTTAGTTGATAGATGGTTTGTATATAACTTTTCATTTTAGATGCTTTTCAACTTTATGTACATATTTATTACCCCCAGTTGTATATTCTACTTCCCTTTTGTACATATTCATTCGGTTTTTCATTTTGATTTTCTTGGTTTTCTATTTTCGTTAAAAATTTTCATTTTAGTTGCAAAGTTAGGCTCGTAGCCTTTGTGTTTTGTTTTGGAATTTGCAATAAGCCCTTGGTTTTCTTAATGCCACGGTTCTTTCCAAGGGTAGAGTGTTGCGCGAACCAGGTTGCTCTTCCCAATGATAGATGGTGTGACAACCTCCTTAATGGTTTGAGTCCGTTTTTGATTTTTCTTTTTTTGATTTTCAAGTTTTGTAGTTAAGGGTACCTCATGCAAAGCTTCACTTGGGCCTAACACATTTGCCTTTGATCCCATGGTCAAAGACATGATGTTGCGTGTAGGATGGTGAAAGTCGCGGCCTTGAGATTCTTGTGTTGACCAAACAATCATCAAGTGGTCAGTTTGGGCTATTGTGCGCTTGAATCGTAACTAAGGTCGTTGTGGGCCCTCGACTCTGTCTTTAGCAATCCTTGAGTGTGTGTGGTGAGAATTTGAATTGTGAGCCTAAGTACTAAGCCGGTGGTCTAGAACTTGCCCTGAATGTTTGTTGAGGCGAAATCATAGGTGAAACTTGACTTGAGAAGTGATTATAGGCCTTCCTTGATCCAAACTGCCAAATTTGAACAATTTCCATGACCCACCAATGAAATAATCCCTAGTTCACCCTTTTCTAAGCCTTAAACCTTTTTCTTTCATGAACCAAAGCTACAAGCCTATACCCGTTCTCAATGAGACCCTCTCTTGGCACTCAAATCTTCCCTTGAGTAATGGCAAATGTCTAAGTTTGCGGGGGGAGGGGGGAGAGACAAGAAAGGCATCAATGTGGTAAAAAGGCACAAAAGCAAAAGAAAAGGAAGGCAATGAAAAAGAGAAAAAGACAAAAAGAAAGACAAAAGTGAATAAGAACCAAAAACGGAATTTAAGGACAACAAAAAAAGTGAAAAAGGTGTGAAAAAAGTAGACAAAAGGAGAAAGTTTTGAATTGCAAAAGAAAGACGACAATGTGTCTCTCTAACCCCTTGAAAGAAGTGAAATACTCAAATGAGTCAAGAAAGTATGCCAAAATGAATCAAAAGAAGTGCTTAAGGGAAGATTGAACCTAATTGAACAAAATCATGTCCTACCTTTATCCAAAAGCCTTCAAAATGACTCCTCAAAATCCCTATATGATCTTGAGTTGAGGGAAGCCTACATTAGTGGATACTTACATAAGGGGCAAGCATATGGTACTTAGAGCCGGACTTATGGCCTTTTCTTTTAGAGAGATGAGTGAGAATCCATCCACCTCAGTTAATGTATCAATACTCTAAAAGGTGAGGTTCACTTAGGGAAAGTTGAGGATGTGTGAGTTTGGGTTCCACAATGACCAAAGTAATTGAGAAAAGTTCTTTGATGAATATGTGTCAACTCTTGATGCTCTTGTGTCACACTTGATCCACAAGTTTTCAAAGCTTAAATGTGTTAATGATGGATTAGCATTGAGGGCAATTGTTAGTCCCAATTGATGCTTGTTGAGATTACTTTAGGATAGGCAGGAATTACTTGGTTGTTTTCCTATGAGGGGTAGGTCTTATTTTATTTGCTTGAGGACAAGCAAAGGTTTAAGTTTGGGGGAGTTGATAACTATGATTTTAACACGTTTTATACCCATTCTTTCCTAAGTTTTGTGCGTGAATTGCCATAAATTAGTCCCAAAATGCTTACAAGTTGCGCTTGATTGCAGGTCTGAGCGACAAGATGACAAATATCAAAGATCGGCTCGAAACGGATTGAAATCTGCCAAGTGTGAAAGTCAAGTGAAGTGGGGAACAAAGAGACCCAGCGCGGACAGCACTGCTTTGCCATGCGGCCGCGCTGGAAGTTCAGAGAGTGGTCATTTTGCCAAGTTCTCCATGCGGCCGCAACCCATTTATGCGCGGTCCGTGCTCTTCAGCCAGCGCGGCTGCGCTACCTTTTTGCGCGGTCCACGCCCCCAACTTCAGAAGAGAGGATTGAAGGCCAAGACTCTACGCGGCCGCGCTACATTTCTGCGTGGTCCGCGCTAGCCCCGCAGGGGTATTTTTGTCCAGTTTTTCCTGTGTACTATAAATAGAACATTTTACTTTTTTTTAGGTAAAGTATTAAATATCAGATAGCTGCTACACTCGTGAGACTCAAGTTTTAGCCTATTTTGGAAAATTTCATCTTTCTTTATTGTGGATTCTTGTAGATTAATATTGTAGTTAATTAATATGTCGATTTTATCTACTATTTCTTCAATTTTTGTTTCTATTGTGTCTAGCTAAACCCATTAGCTAGGGTTGTGACTCAACCCTTGTGTGGGTGATTAATGGGTGTGATTGTTTATTGCTTGAATGATGTTGGGTGTTTGCTATTTAGGTTAATTTGATGATTCATTTAGTATTTGGTGGTTGCAAACACTAAGTCTAGCTAAGTGGGTCTTGACACTTATTGAGAAAGAGTGTCTATGACCCCAAAATTGACCCAACAAGGAATTGGGATGAACCTATGAGAATGGTAGTCCCAATTAACGGTTTAAACCTCGAGAGAGTAATTACCCAACTTGAACCCTAAGTTGCGTGGGCATATTGGCCTACCCAATTGGTCTCGAGAGAGTCAATTGGGCAAAATCACTCTCTCTACCGAGAGGTGTGAAAGTAAGTGCAATCGTGCAACGGCTATAGCATAAGATCCATAATCATCATTCTTGTAATAGGAATCTCTACCCGTTAGTTGATCACCTAGGTAAATGCCACGACCCTAGTGCCTTTCTCTACCTTGCATACAACCTAGAATTAATCTCTTAGCATAACTTAGTTTTAATTAGTAGTTGTTAAATTGTAGTTGATAATCACAAAAACCCCAAAAATGTTAGAAGTACAATTAGGAGCTAAAACGCATTTCTAGACCAAACAAATACTCGACTCCATTCTAAGCTCCCTGTGGAAATTGACCCCGATACCACAATTGGGGAAAAGTCTTAGCGCCCACTCTTCCTAAGGTTGAGTCCGCCGCGATCAACCACCGTACCTTGCGATATTTGACAGTTGTACCTCCGATACTATTTCACAATATCTTACCCCAAAGGCGAATTGTAGAAGATCATAACACCAACAAACTTAGTACATTCAATTAGGGCAACGACGCCCCATCACAGAAGAAAGCTCCACCACGCTTGCAAATACCAAGTCCCATTACTTCCACCAGCCCACACCTGACCATCCTCAGTCTGTTTGCCTTTCCCCTGCAAGGAATAAAATACTGAATCTCTTGACTATGCACTGAGTAAACCTCCATTCAAGTCATTCACTGCCCCGACACATAGGCAATCATCCTACCATCATATCACTATTGCACAACATTCGTTCATAAGCATCATGGCAATGTGTGCCTAACCTCAGAGCTCCCAAAAGTACCGCTGCTAAGCCGAAACAACATAATATCCTTCCACAATGCGACGATAATAGCTCAAATAATCCCGCACGGAGAAACACCCACACCACATTCGTAGTGCTATTAAAATTGTTAAATTGTCGATTTATAAAAAGTGCTTCGCATCGCACAAGATTGAGTAGGAAGGAGACAAAGGTGTAAGCCTCACATTAATCAAATCGCACGATAAGGAATTAAGAAGGGAAGTACTCCTAACAGTCCTGCAGCCTCCCAAGGATAAGTACAGACGTTTTCGTACCGATTCGCGACACTCTACTAGACTTGCTCATGACTCGTGAGACCCTAGGAACCTAGTGCTCTGATACCATGTTGTCACGACCCAAAATCCATTAAGGGTCGTGGTTGCGCTAGACACCGGTGTCAGGCAAGCCAATCAAGAATGCATGATTAAATTTCAATTTTAGTATTTGCGGAAATCATTTTTCTTATACGTTAAATATTAGATAATAAAATTTTTTTAAAAAGGAACATAAAGTCGATAAAAGACTTAATACTGAATAATCCAAAAAAATCCTCCCAGAACTCGGTGTCACAAGTGAATGGGCATCTACAAATAAGGAAATAAAATACAACATCCGTCCGAAATACAGTGGACAAAAAATAAATACAATATACTGAAAGAGACTATACTAGCTGCGAGTCGCCTCGAATAATGCAACTCATGTAGTCCCAGAATCATCCGTGCTGCTACACCCAGTAGGCCACTAGGGTTACATATACCTATGCAACAAAAATGCATAGAAGTGTAGTATGAGTACGTAAACAACGTGTACTCATTAAGTATCCCATCTAATCTCGAAGAAGTAGAGACGAGATGATCAAATTCGACACTTACTAGAGGTCAATTAACAATATACTAAAAATGTGAGGAAATCATGGATTTATATAGTAGTTCTAACTCACGAAGCCGGAAAACAGGTAAACACCTTTAACAAATAATAAAGGATTTTCAAGGTTTACTTTTCATTATCTTATCAATTTATATCAAGCCATGAAAGGCAATATCAAAATTTAAAATTCTCAAGTAACAATATATATCATACACAAATCATGCCGAGGTCGACGGCCCGCTCCAACAGAAATAAACTGTGCACTTGTCGAGGGTCGACGGCGCGCCTATAGATGCATCTATTTCATCTGCCGAGGCGTTCGACTCATTCCATAAATAAACACATACCCTGCTCGCAAATCATGCATGCGACGCAGGTACACATAGAGATACATGCTCAATCAGTCAATTAAGAACTTATCGGGGGATATTATCCAAATAAAACAATTTCTCTTTTATCAATTCAGGAAAAATGACATTTAATCCCTTTTTAAATTCATTTAATAATCCAAGGTGATTTATGTAAGGCCCCGTGAAATTCCTACTCGAAAACTCGGATCCCGTGGTGCCAAGTTAGGAACATGTGTTAGAATGCGGTCTAGAATGCGGTCGCATAATCAAAATATGGTCGCATAATCAAAATGCGGACCGCATACCTGCCGCAGAGTGAAGCAGAATGTTGGTTAAAATTGAAGTCAGTAATGCGGTCGAAATGAGGTTGCATAATCGGAATGCGGACCGCATAGTCGACGCATATCTTCCTTTGAATTTTGCGAGGGTCAGTTCTGCGGTGCACTTTGCGACCGCAGAACTGAATGCGGACCGCATTCTTACCGAAGACCGAGTCAGAATGTTTAGTTTTTTGGGAGCATTCTGCGGTCCATTATGCGGACCGTATGTTTACTCTGCGATCGCAAATGCGACCGCATACTTGACTCGGGGCTCCAATTTTCTAATTTTATAACCCAACCCCATGTCGATATATTACACACTACCCTTCATTTTAGGCTTAATTTCTAATACATTTAGAGAGAGAGAAGGGGGTCCTAGAGGGAGAAGGGGTTCTTCATCAATATTTCTCTATAAGATCTTGTTTAAACCTTCAAGATTTGTCAAGAAAGGCACCTTGGTCATCTTCCTAAAAGGTAAGGGTCTATAATCCAAGCTCTTAATTTCTAGATATAGCTAGGATAGACCATTAGAAGGGTAGTTGATGAGGATAGAAGTGGATATCTTTCATGCACGAGTTCTTAATAGTATTTTATTAGGTCTTGAGCTAAGGATGGGATGAGGGATGGTAGGATCTTTCACAAAAATGGTTTTAAAAAGCATGATACCCACTTAGTGTTTGAAAATATGCTCAAATGAACAAGAAATATGATCACCTCTCTAATTTGTTGTTCGATTTGTTATGTTCCTAAGATATTGACGTTGCTAAGAGTCTCGAAGTATAGTAGGACTTAAGGAAAGCTCAATCGAGGCATGTAGGCTAAACTTTCTCTCTCGAAAGTGAATTCCATATTTGTTTGTAAGTTTAAGTGTGGTTTACCTACCAAAATTGTATACTCCTGAGCCCCCTCTTAAAAGAAGTTTAGCAAGCTAATTGGGTGGGAAGAATTATTCTGTTTAATGCTCCTAGTTGCTATTGCGTATATTAAATGATTTGGTTGATTATGTCTACTTGGTCCACTTGTTGATGAGATGTAATGACATATGGAAATGAATCGAATAAGGAAGTGTGAAACAAATATAAAATAAGTCTCAAATCTTATGAACTAACTTCCAAAAGTAGAATGGCCTAAAGGTCTTGTACCCGAACTATGCCCATAAGTGGCTGTTTTATATAATGCTTTGCCTTATAGATACAATCCGCTCAATGTGTGATATAATTGTTGGTTGGTATATTCCTCTTTGGGAAGAGTCCCTTATGCTTGATAATTCTATCTCTGTTGAATTTGAAAATACATAATTTTCGGAATATTTGGTACATTGATATTGGTTGGTGATCTTTGGAAATAAAGGGATGAAAATGTGAAAAACCGAATACGGCCACCGTACCAGGAATAAAGAACCTTGTGAATGGCCAAATGAGCCAAGGAAATACTGTTGTTGTTTGTGATTGGAAATACTAATGGGAATCTATAAATTGTGAAGGATATTGAGGTAAGCATGGTTGCGTTTATGATATATTCATATGCTTATATTTGTGCAATACCAAATTGAATCAAATATGTTTTCGGGAGTATTTTTAGCAACACCATGGAAGGGTGGGTTATAAAACTCATTCCTGAAACTACAGGTGCATGTGTAGGGGTGCATCGAGCTTATTCCCCTTAACCGGGATGATTTTGGAAATATTGAAATTTGGTAACGCCAACCCACACGGCATATCTGGGAAGGCATCTTAGCCGATCGGGCCGTGATCGGACGCCATGCCGCACACATGGTGGTATAGTGCTAGAAATCAATAAATCTGGAAATTTGATACCTGAGAAATTAAAAACTGGAAATTTATGATTTGGTATATGTCTCTAAAAGGGATGACTTAGCCGATCAGGTCGTAATCGGACTCCGTGCTAACAAAGACGGTGGTAAAACTTATATCGGTGCTAGAGATCTACCAATCAAACAAAAAGTATATATATAATTTTCATAAAGTAGAGGACTAACATGTTTCAAAATTGGGTGTTAGAATATTATTGATATTGACTTATTGTTTTTGGATTCTTTGCTTGTATGGATATTCTACTCTGAAATAGTACTTTTAGCCTTACATACTAGTGCAATTCGACGGCAGTAATGTCCCTTTTGCCGGGGGTGCTACAATCGTGTTATGATTATAGGTGGTTCTATAGCAGGTACTCCAGTCCACCGGTGGTAGCAGCTCCTCCACATTTATTCAGCTGTGTTGGTGAGCCCCACTCCATCCCGGGGTCATGTTATGTATCTTTTGTTCATTTTCTAAATACATTTTGAGGTATAGCCGGAGCCTTGTTGCCGACATTTCTCTATTGCTCTTATCTTCTTGTATTTAGAGGCTCCGTAGACTATTGTGGGTGGAGGTTGATGTTGGGAGTCCGGGCTAGAAATGTTGGTACTTGATAAGCATATTTTTCATTAAATTTGTAAACTTGTAATATTTTGAAAACTAAATGAAGCCATTACAAAGAATGAAATGAGGGTTGCTGACAACAGATTTCCCTGCATTTTATTAAATGGGATAATATCCCCTCTTTATTTATCAACTAGTTTGGGTAGAATGAAACATAGCAGGCTTGCTCAGTCGGGTTTACTCGGTTGAGCGTCGGTCGCGCTCCTCGGATTTTGGGGCGTGACAAACTTGGTATCAGAGCCTAAGGTTTTAAAGTGTCCTAGGATGTCTTAGAGCCATGTCTAGTAGAGTCCTTCTTATCGGTGTGTTGTCGACCACATCTATAAGTTGGAGGCTATTTGGACATTTAGGAATTTCACCCTTCTTTGAAATTCTGGATCATGCTATAGAGCTCAAGATAGATATCTAATTTCCTTGTTACGTTCCATTTCTCAGATTAGTAATCCTTGAGTGCAAAGCAGCAAAGAAAGGGTAACCCCGCTATTGAATATGAATTTAGGGGAGGTTGCGCATAAGTTCGTAGGGAGGATGCGTCAAATTGTGGAAGGATTGGAGGAACTTATTGCTAAGGGAAATGTCTTTGTCCCTGTTAATATCTCTGCATCACCTGAGAGTGCGGTGAGAGCATCTAAGAAATGAAAGACGACTGTTGGTACTAATAAGCCGGAATGCTCAGTTTGCAAGAAGCGTCACTTGGGGAGATGTTGGATGACTCTCGAGATATGTTATGGTTGTGGAAAGAGGAGGCACAAGAAGGATAAATGCCCTAGGTTGGGTACACCTATTGTGGTCTACCCGGTATGTGGGAAGGAACATTTAACATGTCGTGAGCATGCCCAACAACGTGTTTGGGGTAGTAGATCAAGGAAATTCCAAGGGCCCATACAGCAAACCAATACTGGAATGGGTACTCCCGCATTGGAAGCTTTGAGAAAGGACAAGGGTGAAGTCTATAGTGTATGCAAGGATGGCGATTATCAGATCGGTGGGGCAAGTCAGTTTAGTGGACCTTGCCCCCATTGTGTGAAATGTGGGAAATGTCATCCGGGAATATGTCGCTATGGTACCAATGTGTGTTACAAGTGTGGTATGTTAGGTCACCTTCAAAGAGACTGTCATTTATCAAGCCAGATCACAGGAAGGGGTGCAGCGCAACCAGCTAGTTCTATGACTACTTCATCTATAGCGCCTTCGGGACATGGAGCAGTCGGGGGTAATATTCGGAACTCAGGGGGGAACCAAATAAGTTCTATGCTATGAGGAAGCATCAGGAGTCGGAGTCTTTTTCGGATGTGGCTACAGGTATATTGACTTTTCAATCTCATAGTGTATATGCTCTTATTGATTCCGATTTTGCTATGTCATACGTCAACACTAGTGTTACTGTGGAAATTTGGGATAGAGTCAGGACGACCTTATAGCGCATTCTGTGTATCTACCCTTTGAGCGAGATGTATTACTCGTGAAGCCTCTTTATTACAATTACCTTACTTGAACCTCTTGTGGAATTGAGTCTTACAATGATTTCCTGAATGGAGTCAGAATCCGAGGGTAACTAATTTTACTTGCTTTCCTAGACTCTCACTAAGGAACCATATCTTTTGAATTTCTTACAAGTCATCTTACTTAAAAGGATAACATGTGTTCACTTGTGCTTATGCATAACCCGTCATACAATTTGCCTATGTGGTACCAAATTCTATGTAAAGCAGCCCGGTATTGTGATCCTTCTTGAGTCGCTCTTTCCTCCAGAGTGTAGATGACTTCTGTGATTCAAATAACCACTATGCTCCTTCGTTACTATTATCATAAAGATTTTAACTATCTAGTGACATGGGATCCTATCTCAGCTCCTAATATAGATGTGCATATCAGTTGAAGCGGGGCGATTATCTATATAAGCTTCTGAGAAATTTGAGATCTTCGCAAACCCCCTTACAAGAAGGACTTTTCTTTTCCTATTGTAGTATGACTTTCGTTCTCACTTAAATTGTTCTGCAGTAAGTAACTCATTTTATTCCTAATATTGAAGTTGCCATAAAGTGGCCAGGTATCGCAGCCGTAGAATTTTGATAACAGGACTATGTCAATCTTCATCTCATAAGAAAAGATTTTATTCCCTCTCCAGCCGGTACCTGAAACTCCCCTTCTATATTTTTAATGAGTCCTGGCAATGTGGACTCAAACATGAAAGGTTCTTATTTGGTGTTTCAAACTTGGTGCGTAGCATATTAATTTGAAAGGCAAGTTATGGTATATTCATCATTTCTCTTATAGGATAAGCTATCAAGAAGGGTTGAGCGGTTCAGAGTATGTACTAACCTCACAAGTGCTTAACTTCTATTTCATTATCATGGGCTTATGGCACAGGTCCCTTGTATCAATCAATATTAGGAGTGTAATTCGACATTATACCTTGAAACCCCTATCTCATTCAAGGTGTCAGAGTATTCCCACTCTTGATAATTTGATCTTCCCCACACTCCAGGAGTCGATCGGTGGTACGTACCTGAATATTACTCCGTAAATAATTTTTATTGCTGGTATGCTATCTAAACTTCATGCCTTATTGTTCCGACCAATGATTTCGTCGCAATGATTGATCGTGTCACCATAATCTGTAGTATTTTTTATGATTCCTAAAATAAAATACAACCTTATAAGATACCATGTTCAACACATCTACATCGGTGGATTCTTGAAACAATTTTAGTCCAATCTCGAACCTCGTTGTTCCTATTTATGGTAAATCTATTAAGGATATGGGCTCAAGTATGTCAAGGGTTAGCATCATCCTGCGGTCAACCGAATGGGGTAGGAACTCTATAGTCGTATTCATTCTATCCCCTCTCAGAATATTGGTTAAAGTCGCAAAATATTTAAACTTGGGCGTCCAGCATAAGGATCTAGAGTTAAAGAAAGTGTGCACGCTATTCTCAAGGTTTCTTCTAGGAAAATTCCATGCAAATTGTTCCTAAGGGTAAAGTAGGTATAGTACATTTTAGAATTTAAGAAGCCTTAAAAGAGACTGGTCAAGTTATGAGTATTTTGTCCCCGTGTCGTTGCCCTCCATGATTCTAGTGTTCCATGCATATATGCCTAAAGAGGTGATTGGGAACCTTCGGTGTATCATTCCGATGGAAATTATTGAAGGTGAAGTTAATAGGTAGTTAGCTTATGTGAGGTATCTAGCTGTCATTCTTGTTATATGAGTTTGGAGGTTGGGATTGTTTCCATAAGTATGTTGTGGAAAAGCTTGTAAGTTGATAAGGCCACCTTGAAGGCCGAAAGTATCGTGGAAAGAAAATATCTTTGCTTGATTGTATAACAATTGGTTTTGATTTGAAAGGTACCTTATAGGTGTTGTGATTTTAAAATGTGTGATCCATGTCCAGGTATCATCGTGATAGCATGGTGCTTATAATACTGAGGTTCTTATTATTGATGAATACATTATGGTAATTTGTCGAGTTGTGTATGTGTTTTAGGATGGTGTTGGTGGTTCTCTGGCATGTGGATAGGTCTAGTTACAAAGGAGACTCTGCCGAAATTTCTGGAAAAAAAAATACAGGAGTTAGTCAAAATTTAGAGGCTTGAGGTAGGTTACAAAAGGAAATATGTTATGTTGGGTGCGATACAACCGGTCTTCCATGTGTCTATGTTAAGGAAGGTAGTAGGGGATCCGTCCTCCTTTGTGCCAGTTGAGACTATTGAGGTAAATGAAGAGCTATCATATGAAGGGGTCCCAGTTGCCATTCTTGATAGGAAAGTTCGAAAACTGAGAAATAAGGAAATTGCATCCGTGAAAGAATTATGGCACAACCAGCACGTTGAGCAAGCTACTTGGGAAGCCGAGGATGAAATGAAGAAGAACTATCTACACTTGTTTGAATAATCATGTAATAACTTTTATGCATTTAGCTCCTTCGAAACCGTATTTGTTGGCTGGACTTATGTAAAACCGTCCTCTATTTGGTAATAAGGTTGCCTATATGGCCGTGGTTGATATTGTGCCAGTTATACTATGCTTATGAACATGTTTATGCCGTTATAGTATGTTTCTGGGGCTCTATAATAGGTGGGTAAGGCCTACATACAAAGGAAACTATGGCAAAATTCTCGGAAGTCTAGGGAGTTAGCTAAATTTGGGGACTGTCAACCCGTTTCAGGTTGTGAAGAGGAGAAGATTGCACTAAGATTGTTAATAAGTGAACCTTGATCCTCATTCGAGGACGAATGATCTTAAGTGGGGAAGGTCCTACTCGAAAACCCGGATCCCGTGGTGCCAAGTTAGGAATATGTGTACCTTTTTGGATTGAATAATGCATTAAAAAGTCAAGAATAAATTTCCCGAAAAATGCAAGAAATGCAGTCCAGAATGCGGTCGCATAATCGAAATGCGGACCGCATACCTGCCGCATACCGAGTCAGAATGTTTAGTTTTTTAGGAGCATTCTGCGGTCCGTTATGCGGACCACATGTTTACTCTGCGACCGCATACTTGACTCGGGGCTCCAATTTTCTAATTTTATAATCCGACCCCATGTCGATATATTAAACCCTACCCTTCATTTTAGGCTTATTTTCTGATACATTTAGAGAGAGAGAAGGGGGTCCTAGAGGGAGAAGGGGTTCTTCATCAATAATTCTCCATAATATCTTGCTTAAACCTTCAAGATTTGTCAAGAAAGGCACCTTGGTCATCTTCCTAAAAGGTAAGGGTCTATAATCCAAGCTCTTAATTTCTAGATATAACTAGGATAGACCATTAGAAGGGTAATTGATGAGGATAGAAGTGGATATCTTTCATGCATGAGTTCTTAAGAGTATTTTGTTAGGTCTTGAGCTAAGGATGGGATGAGGGATGGTAGGATCTTTCACAAAATGGTTTTAAAAAGTATGATACCCATTTAGTGTTTGAAAACATGCTCAAATGAACTAGAAATATGATCACCTCTCTAATTTGTGGTTTGTTTTGTTATGTTCCTAAGATATTGATGTTGCTAAGAGTCTCGGAGTATAGTAGGACTTAAGGAAAGCTCAATCTAGGTATGTAGGCTAAACTTTCTCTCTCGGAAGTGAATTCCATATTTATTTGTAAGTTTAAGTGTAGTTTCCCTACCAAAATTGTATAGTCCTGAGCCCCCTCTTAAAAGAAGTTTAGCATGCTAATTGGGTGAGAAGAATTTCTCTGTATAATGCTCCTAGTTGCTATTGCGTATATTAAAGGATTTGGTTGATTATGTCTACTTGGTCTACTTATTGCTGATATGTAATGACATATGGAAATGAATCGAATAAGGAAGTGTGAAACAAATATAAAATAAGTCTCAAATCTTATGAACTAACTTCCAAAAGTAGAATGGCCTAAAGGTCTTATACCCGAACTATGCCTATAAGTGGTTGTTTTATATAATGCTTTGCCTTATAGATACGATCCGCTCAATGTGTGATATAATTTTTGGTTGGTATATTCCTTTTTGGGAAGAGTCCCTTATGCTTGATGATTCTATCTCTGTTGAATTTGAAAATAAATAATTTCCGGAATATTTGGTATATTGATATTGGTTGGTGATATTTGGAAATAAAGGGATGAAAATGTGAAAAACCGAATACGGCCACCGTACCAGGAATAAAGAACCTTGTGAATGGCCAAATAAGCCAAGGAAATACTGTTGTTGTTGGTGACTGGAAATACTAATGGGAATCTATAAATTGTGAAGGATATTGAGGTAAGCATGGTTGCGTTTATGATATATTCGTATACTTGTATTTATACTGCAATTGTATGCAATACCAAATTGAATCAAATATGTTTTCGGGAGTATCTTTAGCAACACCGAGGAAGGATGGGTCATAAGACTCATTCCTGAAACTACACGTGCCGGTGTAGGGGTGCATCGAGCTTATTCCCCTTAACTGGGATGATCTTGGCAACATTGAAATTTGGTAATGCCAACCCACACGGCATATGTGGGAAGGCAGCTTAGCCGATCGGGCCGTGATCGGACGCCATGCCGCACACATGGTGGTATAGTGCTGGAAATCAATAAATCTGGAAATTTGATACCTGAGAAATTAAAAACTGGAAATTTATGATTTGGTATATGTCTCTAAAAGGGATGACTTAGCCGATCGGGTCGTGATCGGACTCCGTGCTAACAAAGATGGTGGTAAAACTTTTATCGGTGCTAGAGATCTCCCAATCAAACAAAAAGTATATATATTATTTTGATAAAGTAGAGGACTAACATGTTTCAAAATTGGGTGTTAGAATATCGTTGATCTTGACTTATTGTTTGTGGATTCTTTGCTTGTATGGATATTCTACTCTAAAATAGTACTTTTAGCCTTACATACTAGTGCTATTCGACGACACTAACGTCCTTTTGACAGGGGCGCTACAATCATGTTATGATTGTAGGTGGTTCTACAGCAGGCACTCCAGTCCACCGGCGGTAGCACCTCCTCTACTTTTATTCAGATGTGTTGGTGAGCACCACTCCATCCCGGGGTCATGTTATGTATCTTTTGTTCATTTTCTAAATACATTTTGAGGTATAGCCAGAGCCTTGTTACCGGCATTTCATTGATCTTATCTTGTATTTAGAGGCTCCGTAGACTATTGTGGGTGGAGGTTGATGTTGGGAGTCCGGGCTAGAAATATTGGTACTTGATAAGCATGTTTTTCATTAAATTTGTAAACTTGTAATATTTTGAAAACTAAATGAAGAAATTACAAAGAATGAAATGAGGGTTGCTAACAACAGATTTCCTTGTGTTTTATTAAATGGGATAACATCCCCTCTTTATTTATGAACTAGTTTGGGTAGAATGAAACATAGCAGGCTTGCTCGGTCGGGTTTACTCGGTTGAGCGCTGGTCGCGCTCCTCGAATTTTGGGGCGTGATAAACTTGGTATCAGAGCCTAAGGTTTTAAAGTGTCCTAGGATGTCTCGAAGCCGTGTCTAGTAGAGTCCTTCTTATCGGTGTGTTGTCGACCACATCTATAAGTTGGAGGCTATTTGGACTTTTAGGAATTTCACCCTTCTTTGAAATTCTGGATCGTGCTATAGAGCTCAAGATAGATATCTAATTTTCTTGTTACGTTCCATTTCTCAGATGAGTAATCCATGAGTGCAAAGCAGCGAAGAAAGAGTAACCCCACCATTGAATATGAATTTAGGGGAGGTTGCGCATAAGTTCGTAGGGAGGATGCGTCAAGTTGTGGAAGGATTGGAGGAACTTATTGCTAAGGGAAATGTCTTTGTCCCTGTTAATATCTCCGCATCACCTGAGAGTGCGGTGAGAGCATCTAAGAAAGTAAAGACGGTTGTTGGTACTAATAAGCCGGAATGCTCAGTTTGCAAGAAGCATCACTTGGGGAGATGTTGGATGACTCTCGAGACATGTTATGGTTGTGGAAAAAGGAGGCACAAGAAGGATAAATGGCCTAGGTTGGGTACACCTATCGCGGTCTGCCCGGTATGTGGGAAGGAACATTTAACATGTCGTGAGCATGCCCAACAACGTGTTTGGGGTGGTAGATCAGGGAAATTCCAAGGGCCCGTACAGCAAACCAATAATGGAATAGGTACTCCCGCATTGGAAGCTTTAAGAAAGGACGAGGGTGAAGTCTATAGTGTATGCAAGGATGGCGATTATCAGGTCGGTGGGGCAAGTCAGTTTAGTGGACCTCGCCCCCGTTGTGTGAAATGTGGGAAATGTCATCCTGGAGTATGTCGCTATGGTACCAATGTGTGCTACAAGTGTGGTATGTTAGGTCACCTTCAAAGAGACTGTCATTTATCAAGCCAGATCACAGGAAGGGGTGCAGCGCAACCAGCTAGTTCTATGACTACTTCATCTATAGCGCCTTCGGGACATGGAGCAGTCAGGGGTAATATTCGGAACTCAGGGGGGAACCAAATAAGTTCTATGCTATGAGGAAGCATCAGGAGTCGGAGTCTTTTTCGGATGTGGCTGCAGGTATATTGACTTTTCAATCTCATAGTGTATATGCTCTTATTGATTCCGATTTTGCTATGTCATACGTCAACACTAGTGTTACTGTGGAAATTTGGGATAGAGTCAGGACGACCTTATAGCGCATTCTGTGTATCTACCCTTTGAGCGAGATGTATTACTCGTGAAGCCTCTTCATTACAATTACTTTACTTGAACCTCTTGTGGAATTGATTCTTACAATGATTTCCTGAATGAAGTTAGAATCCGAGGGTAACTAATTCTACTTGCTTTCCTAGACTCTCACTAAGGAACCATATCTTTTGAATTTCTTACAAGTCATCTTACTCAAAAGGATAACATGTGTTCACTTGTGCTTATGCATAACCCGTCATACCATTTGCCTATGTGGTACCAAATTCTATGTAAAGCAGCTCGGTATTATGATCCTTCTTGAGTCGCTCTTTCCTCCCAAGTGTAGATGACTTCTGTGATTCAAATAACCACTATGCTCCTTCGTTACTATTATCATAAAGATTTTCACTATCTAGTGACATGAGATCCTATCTCAGCTCCTAATATAGATGTGCATATCAGTTGAAGCGTGGCAATTATCTATATAAGCTTCTGAGAAATTTGAGATCTTCGCAAACCCCCCCTACAAGAAGGCCTTTTCTTTTCCTATTGTGGTATGACTTTCGTTCTCACTTAAATTGTTCTGCAGTAAGTAACTCATTTTATTCCTGGTATTGAAGTTTCCGTAAAGTAGCCAGGTATCGCAGCTGTAAAATTATGATAACTGGACCATGTCAATCTTCATCTCATAAGAAAAGATTTTATTCCCTCTCCAGCTGGTACCTGAAACCCCCCCCCCCCCCC